>JAHDVE020002078.1:0-145125 GCA_022606495.2 Halesus radiatus
GACGGAATAATAAAACAAAATTTTCATATGGGAAAAACTAAAAGAAAAAAAAACTTTGCGAGGGTGTAAAATACGACGTAATTTCCCGCAGTCGTAAATGTAATCATTTTCGCCCGCACTTATTACGGTGAAATTCTCATTTCTTTTGTAATGTTATTTTCGTCGAATTAACGTCAGAGAGCCTCGGAAATACCGTTATTTTCATTATTTACTTGTTTTCTTAAATAGTTTAATACTCGACCACGGCGGCAAAGCGCAAGTTCCCTGGCTATGATAAAATACATTTCACATTGTTCCAAAGTCGTCGGAATCAGAATCGAGACGTTGCTCGAAGTTGCTTGAGTTATTATTTTTTTTAATTTAACTAACAAGATGCTGTGTGGAGGGAATGTTTAGTGACTAGATTTGTCGAGCGAGATCGCACTCAACCATCCGCTTGTCCTTCTCCCCAATTTCATAAACCTCACAAAAATTCTTTCTAAACAGGGACGCCTTTTTATGCGAATACCGCACAAGAGTTCCAACAGCTTCTAACTATCCAAAGGTTATTTTCACAAGGTACAGATACCCTTAAAAGTGTGTGGAAGATTTAAAGTTTATATTTCAAATTCTAACAATAGCACTAAAAATGCATAATTTTAATATTTTCGTTCACAATTATTGATTTTAAAAACGATCTAAAACCCCACATTATGAAACGGTTCAAACTGGCCGAAACGTCATTATGATGTACATAACGCTACTGGCTGGTAAGACGGCCGTCATCGACGTTGGTCGGCGTGACGTCAATAACGCCATATCCACAAACAAAAACGAACTTTACGTTTGGAACCCAACCAAAAATGGCACAATTTAAATCGTTATAGAAAATTTACTCGTAAACATAAAAATGCCGTGGTTATCGATTTTTTAAATTTTGTGGAAAAAAAAAACTGTGAGCACCGATCAGTTGATGCATGTTGCAATTTGTAATTAAATATAGAAAATAAGTAAGAAAAGTTAATGTTGTGTCTATGTTAATTATTTATACGCGTGACGGCCTTTTACGTTTCTATTACATTATCAAATTATCATGTACAAAAAACACAAATAATGTATTCAAAACATTACGTTTTATTACCTGTGGCGCCAGCTTTTGACTTTTTGCAGTAGATTGCCAAAATAAAAAAAGGTTCCATTCATTCGATCTCCGTGTTATTGGTTAACAGTAACAAATAAATTCCCTTTGTGTACGTGCCTGCAGCAAAGGCGTGAATTTCTCTCGCATAATGTATTTCACATCTTGAGAATTACAAGACTAAATCGAGTTCTCGTGTCATTTAGTCTAGGGGTGCATACTAATGGCCTTGTTTTGCACACGGCAAAGTGTATGCGCAAGATGCTTTTGTGATAGGGGCTGATGCAAGCATCGGAAAGAACATTACTAGTTGTGCCCACGAGAAAATAAAAGATATTTAAGATTTTATTTTTCAACACCTGGATATTGCAATAATGAATAAATAAGAAATTTGTGAAAAAAATGGAATGTAGAAGAACCGGCCAATTCGTATTATTTATTTATTTGTAAGAAACAAACCGCTTTTAATACGAATATATATTCAAAGGAAGTTTAACAAAAGGTAAGGCAATAAATTTTCTTGTGCTAACAGTGGTATAAATATAGATATTTTATTTATGAAGCTAATAAGACAAAGAAAAGACAAAATAAGAAGGAAGGGAGAGAGGAAGAGGAAGATAGGAACGGGACAGGAGATGCGCTCGATACTTTTTATACACGGGCATCAATTTGTGGTCGCACGTATTACTTTGGTTCGATATTTTGAAAGGGAATTTTGAAGAATGTGCGATATATTACGTACAGATACGGGGAATTGGAGAATTTATCCTAAGATTGGTCCTGCATGCGGGCAAATAAAAAAAAATCGGTTTGTCGGGTTGGTCTTGACGGTATGTGAATGTTTATAAAGCTCTGGCGAATCCAGGCTATTATTCATAATTTAATATAACAAGATTTGATCAAATATTAAGCGTCGCGTTTGAAGCGTGATGAAGTTATGAGTTATTATTTATTGATACGTAGACGGTGTGCATTGTTCCCGTGAGCACTCCGGCCCATTGTGCTATCTCCCATTTTACCTTATTCCTTTGAAAGTAACCCGGTCCCTTTGATAAATTTCACCAGGGTTGTCATTGCATATTCGGCTATGTCTCTTGGTTCCACAATATGTATCAAGGCGGTCAATTCATAACTAGTTCACTGTTTTTAAATCGTTTATAATTTATTTCTCATTGCATGCTATTTTTTATTGTATACTAATTTTCCGGCTGTTTCTCATTGTAGTCAATTAATTATCAAACTAGGGTACATTGTATTTTTTATTTATTACATTACGTAGTTACGTTTATATAGCATATAACATAATATAAAGCGCACAATGACAATTGGAATATTTAGACAACTGAACATAATTAAAATGTGTACAAGTGCACTGTGTACTGTGTCTTGTCATCCATATTAGTTCCTAGCTAGGCAGATTGCCTGTTGTAAGGAACCAAATGCTCCAGTTATGCGTGGTAATACTTGGTAATATTGTTTTCCTTCAATCTATCTACTTAGTGTGTTATGAATAAATTAACTGGCATTATTTAATCATTTTTCAGACTCACCTCTACCCAAGCCAAATAACAATTATTAATGGACGGATGCATAACGTTTTGCAGGTTTTAATGTTTATTTCTGGGGCATTTTATTACATGTTATCCGGTCCCAGATATGATATTTTGTCGTATTGCTCCTCGGGACAGGGAGATCCTTTCTGGTACGATTTCTTGTAATACATTTATGATAGAATTTTTCAACATTTTTAGATTTTTGTGAACGTGGATTATAACATTTTTATGTAGTTTTGATGAAAATCCAGAATATTAAATTCTTTGAAAAGCTTATTGCTACATCATAGGAATAATATTTTTTCATAAATGAATTAAAAATTACTTTGCAATCACCACTTTATTAACATTTTGATTAATTATTACCTACTTTTTGTCTATTCTTCCATTATTGTGTTCCATGTTTATCATTAGTCTATACTTGACATTATTATTTTTTTAGTATTCTGTATATTCCTGATGAGGAAAGCTTCGGTTTCCAAACATGTTGATATGTATATATTAATAAAGTAGTGATTACAAAGTAATTTTTAATTCGTTTATTAATAATGACGCCGCAAAATGAATACCGATCTTTTGAAGAAATTATAAATCATTATTCATTTAGGTAAAGCTATTTTGCGTAAATCAAATGAGCGGTAAAATGCGCTATATATATAGGTTGATTTTATTAGATATTATTATAACTATACACACTGTATAGTTAATTACTTCAAAATAAAACAAGGTTCCGTCAAATACAAACAAAATCCGGACACACGCCTCAATTATATCAATTCTCCGGACATTTCATATATCGCATATTTCCAACGATCACTTTATTTCACTACCCGTAAAATCGCAAGGGGTACATCGGTACATGTATATCAAATTTCAATATCACCGTCCCCATCGCCCAAAAACTGCTAAATAGCAAACACCACCTAATAAAAAAGGGGAAACAATTACATACTTTATATACGATGTTTTTATTGGGTGTAACCCTTTTTTCTCTTTATTGCGGTTTATGCACCCCCATTCCGTTAAATCTAGTCGATAAGGGTAAAATGTACAATGTACGTGCGTTGCGTCGATCGCCCATGTTAACAATGAAGGGATGGATGGTGGGTACTCGTTGCACTGAGGGACTTGTATGGCTTGTAATTCCCTAGACATATGGAAATCCCCACAAGTGTAGCAGCGGTGCCCGGTTCGTATCCAGTTTCATGCATTCTGCGGTGTTACGCGGGGTGGTTGCACGAATAACCCCCGTATAAAGTGGAGTTAATTCGCAAATTAGATTATTTCGCGAGTGACGCGAGAAATTGCATGCGTAAGATGGTTATTATAATATGATAGTCTCATGATAATTGCTCAAAGCCTGTGAAAATACGACATTCCAAATATGGGGAAAGTTCTGAGGCAACTGTGATACTTCTAGCGTTAAAACAGAGATGTCACTGAGACGTTGCTAAGATAAACAAACTAGTTGTAGAACTGCCAGAGACTGAAAAGCAACTGCACTGTGAACAATGGTGCCTTCTGGTTACTCAATTCAATTCATTAAACGCAGCTGCGTTGATGCTAAATATGAGGATATCCGAAGTGATTCTATTTAACAGCAAGAATGCCCTCCCCCTCCCCACCGGCATGACCATTGGCAAGTACAAGTTGGTCCTGCAGGGCGGGAGATAAAACAGCCTATGCTGTCGGTGACAGAGATGACCATCGTTGTACTTGTGTCTGCCTACAGCATATCCCCAGATTCTTTGGACATGTTGCTCGCCAAACCGAGAACTCCAACCTGGAGAAGCTCATGGTCGCTGGCAAAGTGAAAGGCGGGAGAAGCCGAGGAAGGTGCGTTGGACTGACCAAATTTCGCAGGCGTTCAGAACATCAGTATCCTTGGCTCTCCAAGCAGCGCAGGATCGCGAGGAGTGGAGGAGCCTTGGAGATTGGAGTGGGGGTCACGATCCTCAGCAATGAGCAAGCGACTCAATATATATATAAGTTTTTTTTAAATGAATTAAAATTACTTCGTAATCACCACTTTTTATTTTTATTTATTTATTAATTAATTTTTTGATACAAAAATTCACACAAACAAGGTACAAAAGTTTTAAACATTTATGTGCACATATTTTCATATATATATTTTTTTAATATTCAATTATATATAATACATCTGAACACATGTACATAAACCTACGTGTAGTGTATATAATGCAAAAAATCCCACATAGGCAAGGCCAGTGCGTGCGTATACCTGGTATCAGTTAGTTGCAGTATATTAGTATATTTGTATTAATGTAGGGATGTTGAAGGTAAGTTAAGTAAAAATAATAAAAAAAAATCATATGAAGCGAACTTGGTGATGTGACATTATAATTTAAAAAATAAAAACCCGGTTGGCAAAAGTATATAACGAATAAAAGTGATGTAAACAAAGTTAAATAAAAATTGCATTGCAATGAAAATATACAATTATAGCAGGAAAAGGTTGATATCTTTGGTTTTAATGAAGGTTTTTATAATATTTTTGTACATGTTTAAAGACGATATGTTTGGACACAAAAATTTGAAAATAATGGTTGCTTTTTTATTTTATTTACGTGTAGAGAAGAGATCTTGCGTAATGTATGCAACTTTAACTTGATCTGATTTCTAGAGGCACTGCTGAAAACCACGAAAACCTGCACCCCGGGCACCGGGATGTGTACAAGCTGTGCACTGACCAATTTGTCAATAAAAAAATAAACATTATTATTAATTAGGAATGTTTGTCTACTTTGTTGAAAAGAAAGAAAGGAATTAAAAAATATTTTTCACAGTTCTTGAATCTTGAGAGCTATTGTTCAGTTTGAAGTGGTTCCCCAAATAAATGGAGTAGTAACTTCATTCACAGCGCCACACCTGAGTATTAAACTAATAATGGAAACAAATTGGCGGATTGCCTACAAATTGCTGCATTGTTTTGCCTTGTTCGAGTGAGCGTGAAGCGATCGTTGGCTAGATAAATATGTTGAATTGCCTACACTGTACAGAAGCCAGAGTTCAAAATACGCAGGGGCGTGACGAACATAGCCCATTTCCGCCCCGGGGTCGGGAAATAGGAAGAAAAAAACTGCTTTATTTTTTACAACCCCTATACACACTTCTTATATCCTTTTTGTTATGGTTTAATAAAAAATAATTAAAGAGAGACCACAGAGCAAATGAAACATAGACACGGAAAGGGAAGAAACCAAAATAATAAGGGCGGCTTGTTTACAAAAAACTAATATATTGTTAGAATATTCAGTTTGACCATTTTTATAAATTATAATTTTTTTTGTGTTTAATTAGTAGAAATCCATAAAATTTTTTTTTAGAAATACAATGTAATTAAAATTTAATAATGGTTTTATTAAGTATTTTAGTTTTTGTTATTCTGACAGCTGTTTCGGCGTTCAAGACAATTTTCAAACTGCGGTTAATCCACGTCGCAATGCGTCGACGTTAACTTAATAATAGCATTATTAAATTTAAAATGAAAAAATAAATAAAATATAAAAAATATAAAATATAAATATAAAATATTGTAATTTTCTTACTGAAGTCAAAATCACGCGAAAAAAACGTCGACGGCACTGAACTAAACTGGAGGCCGATTCTGGTACTTTTTAAGGAAGATTCCTTCCTTATCGTTTTTAATAAGCTTAAAGAGATTCTCTCGGAAGACAGCTGTCATTCAACGAACGACATTATATCGATATTTGCGTAGTTTAAACAAAAGAAAAACTCTATATTATCGTAAGTACTTACTTTAAACATTATTAGTGGATTATTTGCGGCAAACCGATGCTATTAAATTAACTGAGCCAACGAAATTGCGATGTTTGTAAAGTACTTGCGCCAAAAGCCTGAAATGTCAGAAAATTTTTATTTGAAATCTTAAATTATGATACCACAAAAGTGTCTGCGATGATGTACCTATAATTTTTAATAAAATTAATAAATAAACCATAAACTCTTTAAAAAATGCGTTGTCTTTGAAATGTAATAAGTATCGCAGTTAAGGAAAATGTCTTTAAAAGGAGAAGGAATTTTACTTTAAAAGAACCAAAACAGGCCCTCCTGGGGGCCAAGTCTGTATATTTTGCATTAGCTAACGCAAGTTAAATCGACCATAGGCAACACATTTTGTTACTAAATGAAGAACGAGATTAATCCGTAAGTATTTGCCCTGGGTCGGCGAATGTCTCTCCACGCCACTGCAAAACAATGCAACATCATAAAATGTAAAGAATCCCCCGTTTTGTAGCCGACAAGGAATGTTTACTATAAATAAAGAATACAAGGGTACATAATTATTATCCTTTGACTTAAAGCGTAATCAGAGTCTCCAGCGCTGGAGCAGCGTAATGTGGCATTTCTCATTGTAAAAAAATGTTTGAACTGCAGAGCTTTTTCCTAGAATTCTTCTCATTGCCTTTGTTGTATCCGACTCAATGGAATATTTATTTACCTTTTTATAAGTAATATTACACTCGCTTTAATTCTAGATCCGTTCAAATCTCATGGCTGTAAATTTGTTTGCTTTGAAAGAGATTATTTTTAGCCTTTTTTGTAAGGTTTATTAAAAATTAATTCCAATCCTCTATCTTAACAGACGGAATTCCATCTTTAGAACACAATACTGGGTTTGTTCTACCGGTATTTTAATGGAAAGTACTTTGAATAATTACAGACAATGCCCCATTTGGTAGTGTAGAAATGGACGGTCCGTTTGATAGATTCCCCGATCTTAATAAACGGATTGCAATCTTTAGAGTGCTGTCCTAGTTTACCGGTATTAAAATGAAAGATGTTCTGAAGAACTAACGTCACTGATCCCTTCGACACTGCTGCACTATCAGGAAACACGCCAAACATTTGTACACGGTTGACATTTGCCACATGGAAACAGGTCGTTTCTAAAACTCGTTCTTGAGTTTAGGGCTGTGGAAAGATTTGTCAGCCTCTGTGTTTACTCCCTCCTACAACATGGGTCTCTTCAAGATCCATGTTCACTCCTTCCTCTCCTCAAAAAGACCCTCCACACAGCATTCTCGATGACAGATGCCCTGAAGGATTTTGCTTTGGACCTCCTGTGTTGAGTTAAGGTTAAAAAAAACACATGTGCCCATAATTTATTTGTAGACTATTTAAAAATTTCGCATGAGAACTAGTGGTGGGCGAAGCGGTACGGTTTAGTGAGCCGGATAACTAAATCAGCTCTTTGTAGTGTACCGGTTCGGTGATCCGGCTCGATTGAACGACGGTTCGCGTCCCCCCGCACCATGCCCTCTCCCTCGCCGCCCCTAAAGACGTCATTAAGACGCTCTTGCACGATACTTTTTTGGTCCAGTTTTCATGTGCATTGTCTTTACAGAGAGCTGATTTAGTGATCCGGCTCACTAAACCGAGCCGCTTCGCCCACCACTAATGAGAACAAGTCGTATTTATGGTACAGCACGTTCTTATTCATCACTTTTTTTCCTGGCTTTTGTGTTGCCTCCCTCCTACAACCTGGAAACCTACTGAACCCAGCTTCCTTCCCTGTAGGCAATTAGGGGTACACAAAACGGCGCTAACAACAAATTCTAAATTTGTAATACAATCAATACTAGTAATGATTTATCCGATCATTACGGGTTGTTAGAAAAATGTCTAACGTTCTCTGTGAATAAAATACTGGAACTGAATCCTTTTAAATTGTATCAAATTTCCACACATAAATATGAATATTTGTCTGTCTGTCTGTCTATCCTCGATGTTCTCGAAAATTACTCGACCGGTTTCGCTGAAACACAGCACAGTTTGTTCGTATTAGTGCCGGGAAGGTTTACAGAGTAGTTTGAATGAAATTCAATATGTAAAACTGTTGCTATAACGTTTTAAAATTGGTATGAAAAACATTGAACTCGCCATGTTGTTTGGAGGTTAGCCACAGATTACATATTAAAAAAAGGAGGGTTGTGTGGGTAGAATTTTTTCAAAATGGACACAAATAGATACCTACTTAAGCACTTTTTATTTGAATGTATTTAAAAAAAATAAATGTGTGGATTGAAATAATATTTTCAAATGAAGGTTTCTTTAATAATTTCTTCAAACGATTGGTATTCACTTTGTGGCGTCATTATTAATAAATTAATTAAAAAATATACTTAGTATTCACCATTTTATTAATATACACATATATATAAATGTTTCGAAAGTGATGCTTTCATCATCAGAAATATAAGAAAACTAAAAAATAATTTCAAGTATAGACAAATGATAATAATTAGAACATAATAATGTAAAAATAGACAAATCAACATAAAGAAAAATTTAATATTTATTTATTTAGAGATAGTAATACAAGGCATTACTTTCGCTGTCAAATCAATTATGGTACCCAAACGATAAGCAAGAATTCACAACATCATAACTTTATTAAAAAAAAAAAAAACTAACTTAATTTAAAAACATGTTTTCTAATTTTCCCAGAGATAAACTAGGGCATAAGCTTTCTCTTGCTATATTGAGAAGCTTTTAACAGCAGTCTGTAATAACAACAAAAACACCTTTCTAATTAATCAAAAATAACATATAAATAATTCCATTTGTTTGCATGATTTTAAACAGGATATTTTGATTAAAACAAAATCATTACGTATTCGTCTATCACCAAGCTGCATCATTTTATATAATATTATATTATAATAGAGGAACCAACAAAAAAGCTCCACGCGAGATGATTTATGTATGTTTCTGTATAATCATTTTGCAGTGTAATTAAAATGAGTTATACGAGTTCTTTTTTCGTGTGAATCCGAGAGATTGTGAATTATTCGAACGTTTAAATGTTCTAATGTGAGTGTGTTTTTTGCGGTAAATCATATCCAGCATTAGCTTGTGTTTGCATGATGGATGTCGACTTTAAAAGGCCAAAAGGGAATATCTCACATTTAAAATATTTTACAAGAGATAACAACTCTATACATTAAATAAAGATATTAAAATCGGCGACCGGATAAATCAACACATTTATGAACAGGAAAACTTTTGAAAAGTGATACAAAGACATTAAAAGTACGAAAAAATAAAAATAAACTAGTCCGATAACCTAATTTAACTAAATAAATACAAATATAATTTTTTTATTACAAAAAAACAAATATATTAATAATGTTGTATGAATCTATCAAACTTCGTTTTAACCAGATAATTTAGAAACCTTGGAAATTAAGAAATCCCTTAATACTAATGAGTCTATTATTAACAACCAGAAAAAAAACTTATCTTACAGCCCTATTTTTAATGTTTCCTTTCACCCCTCCCTCAATCTCTATCTCTACCTAATTTGCTAATCCCTAGTCATGCCCCCACTCCCACTGTGACATCTATTATGTATTTTCTGCCATAATTTTGTAATATTGTTTGGAACATATGTTGCCCTGACGATGGAACGGTTATTCCGAAACCGGTGGCCTTAAAAATTAAAGTGGTTAAAACAAAGTTTGATTGCCTCATTTGAATAAATTAATACTTTTGACAGTCGGTCTAAGTCGGAAAAGAGAGGAAAGTATGATACGATGTACGAATAATAATAATATTTGGATGATTTGTCTAGCGCCGTTTTTGTGAAAAATCACCTCAGGGGCGCTGTACAAATATGCATTTTTTATCCAATGATTTATCGTATCACTAACTATAGAAAATCTATTATTACAACTTATGGCAAACAAATTGCATTCACCTCAATTTTACATCCATCTGTAATACTAAATTATACATACAATCCATTTGACCAATGAAAGTGATGCCGTGATAAAATATACATTTTAATCATTTGTTAATGAAGCAAGTAGTGCGTACCAAAACAAAGTAGTGTGGCGTTATTTCCTCTCTTTTCTACATCTATAGCGAAATGGCGTGATTGTTAGTTGGTTGAATGCAAATACGCCACAAGTAAATACATACACAATATGGGAAGCAATCCATTAGCTACGAGCTGCGCAATTTATATAATTCCCTTAAAAAAGTCTAGGAATAATGAAAAATCAATTGTTTCAAATAAAAATAAATTAACAAATTAATCAAAATGTGTAAGATTGGACAATAATATATTTATGAATTTATTTAGGTAATCATTCTAGATAAGTAAAAACAGAATTTTCTTTTTTTTAGTATTTGAAAAAAAGACATATATTTTAAAAGCTTTCAAATATTACATTGCACACTACAAATAGAATTTCTTTCAGCAAATGACAAAAAAAATTATTCAGTTTTCAAGAATTATTTTGATATCGATAGGATTGCCACAAACGAGTATATATTTTTTTGCATACATCCAGTGAATAAGAGTACCGATGGGGTGGTTCTGGTTGGTATAATTCGTCTTCAGAGTCAGAGGTATTAAACCCAGCATCCGTCAGCATGACAATTGCCATCAGATATCTCTTATCTGACAGCTTCATCTCCCGGCAATAAATCTTTCGGATAGAACCACGTTATAATGCCGCAAAATGCGGTATCCGGAGATTTTACTCTATCGGTAACCATATCCGGACATCATAATACCGGCACTAAATGATGTTTACGCACAAGATCTTCATCATTAACGTCTTCTTCTTTTCTAGTGTGGTTATTAAATATCAAACTTTCTTTTAATCCAATAAATTAAGTGAATCACGATTAAAAACTCTAAAAATATAAATTGAAAAAATAAAAGTAATATTTTATTTTAAAAGTGGCAAGCAATTTAGCTTGAAATTAAAAATTTGAAAATGACCAACCTATTAGGAACAAAACGAAACGAAACAAAAAAAATAAAAATACCAATTATCGTTAGCCTACTTTCGCAAATTGTTGAAATGCATAGAAATACATGCATATAGTTAGCCCAGCAGTACAAAAAATGACGCATTTATTTAAAATGACTTAATTTATTTTTACAGCAACTCCACATGGGAGGCCCCGAGGGAAATAATTTATATCTATATCATCTTTGGGGATGCTGTGTGGATGATATTTTAGAGGATAGGAAGGAGTGAACATGGGTCTTGATGAGATCCATGTTGAGAGGGATCATTTCACAGCCGAGCTGTTGAACACAAGAACGAGTCGTAGAAGCGACTTGTTCTCATGTGACAAATGTCAACCTCGCGCAAATAGCGTGTTTCCCGACTATGCACCGGTGTCGAAGGGATCAATGACGCTAGTTCCTAAGAGTATCTTACATTAAAATAACGGTAGAACATTCCCACTTGACGTCTGTGCTCCAAAGATCCGTTTGTTAAGATAGCCAAATCTATCAAACGTACCGCCCGTTTCTCCACAGTTCTGGATTAAATCAATAAACCATTCATTCCGCATGGGTAGGCCAACAGGATGGACCGCCACACAACTCTGTCTAGGCAAACACTCCTTGCTTTACTCACATTCATACATCGTCTGTTATTCTGAATCTTGACAACGATTCTTTTCTTGCGTAAGGACAGGGAACAAAATAAGTTTCAAATTCTTCAAAATAGAGCAATGAGAATAATACTTAGTTACAAAATAGATTTTCAAAAGGAATAGCTAAAATGTGAAAGTAGCAAAATTGGCTAATAGTGAAACAGATGCTGACATTGAACGCAATGATATTTATACATAAAATAATAAACAGTCTGTTATCAAAATATTTGTTAAACAAAATTATATACAACAAGGACATTTACAAGGACGAACAATGAAATCAGACTACAAAAAAGAACAAAGCAAAAACGCAAAACTCTTTGTTCTACAAAGGGATTACATATTATAATTCGCTGGCGAAAAACCAACAAAATTACACCAAATAATAAATTCGTAACAGATTGTAAGAACCACATTTACATAAGCAAGATAAAATTCAATAGTATGCAAACTATAATTAGTAATTTGTAAACACACGTACAATATTAAAAAAAAAAATACTTGATTGTGCCATGTCTTCCTCACGCGTCCCCGATTTCCTGAGTTTAAGAAGGTTTCTTACCATTGTAACAATATAGGAACCAATGCAGAATCAAATTCCGTGATGAATAGACCGCACAGTTTAGGCAATAATTGCTATCGATAAATCCCGTGTAGCGATGAGTCCTTCATGAACGAGCCGCTCATTTGTGGCGGCTCATTTGATGAGCCGTGTGCATACGACTCCTGGTAAACCATGTCACGGCTCAATTGAACTGTGACTCTTTTTGACAAACCTTGAAACCACTTAAGAAAGATTGTTTATTTATCTAAAAATATGAACGTATCTTACGTGTTTCATAGTATTCGTACGCATTTCCAAGATGAAGTATCTTTAAATAAGGTTCTCTGTTCTAATTTGTTTATATAAAATCATCGTATACATGTCCAATTTCTGCAAGGTTAAATTATGCCCACTGTGGGACTTTTATATTTGGCGCCATGACGCATCTTAAAGTAGTTGTTTTCGAGGGTTCGCACATTTTTTTATAGAGATAAGAATAATTATCGCATTTACACGAGTGTAAGCACTGTACAGTACTGAACGGCGCCCGACCGTCTGGCATCTAGACGTTTTGTACCTACACATATACACTGAGAGCCGTAGGAGCTGGGATTCGTATGAACTGGGGTATGAACTCACGAGCTCGGAGTCGGCTCTTAATACGAGCAGGCTCTTACATGAGCCATTGTTCAATTGAGTCGTACTTTTGAGTGGTATGAAAATGTTGAGCTGGTACCGTGACTCCCGCTCTTAACAAAAGAGTCATTACCCATCGCTAAACCAGTGGTGTCGATACACCACAGGTAATAAAAGTCTATCAATTTATAAAAAACAATATTATTAAAATTGTATGCCATTCTTGATAATATTTATGTTTATTTTTAAATATTATTACTATTATGTGCATTGTATATACACAATAATATTCTATCATAATATTAATATAAACGACATGAAAAGGGAATTGGCTCAGAATTATTAAACTTAGTCTCAACATTAAAAATACACATTTATGCTACTCGGAAATAGGAGGGGGCAAAGCCTTAAAATCTCTTTAGGACCAAACGAACTTGAAAAAGTACACGTCTCAAAGTATCTGGGTCTTCTGACTGACTCGCGGATCATATGGAAACACTTCTCCGGAATGCATGGAAAGAATAAAATGTAAAAGATCAAATGGGTGGTGAATAAATAAATAAGGAAATTACAAATGATAAAATAAATTAAATCATTTCAAGTTCTATAAAAGAAGAACATTTTTTAATGATTCGAAAAGATGGGTCCAAATATCAAAAAAAGTGGGTCCAAATATATTTTTATGCATGTATTTGAAACACACACACATTATTAAACAATAAAATGTAAGAACGACTGCCCAACTGGGAACAAATCCCGTTTTAGGACAGTCAAATTGACAAGTCTAGTTCATGTTAAGTGCCATTATACAAAGATAGAAAGGAAAAAACCTAGTAATATAATATATCTAGAAAAAAGTATAACAATTAAGTATAAAGAGATGAAAAGAATAGTACAGAAAAAAACCATTGTGTATACCAGATAATTTTAATATAATATAATAATAATAAAGAAGAATAGTTAAGTTCAAAGAAATAAGAATAAAAAAGTATAGCGTAATTGTTTACGTATACCAGATAATTGAATATAATATAATAGTACTTATGAAGAAATGAGAAAAACAAATATTATAATAACGGTTTTTCAGAATTCGCCAATCACCTTATTGATAAAGATCATACCTTCATTCAAAGCACCGGTGCTAATATTCTTCATAAAAATGGCCATGGAAACAGATTAAATAATTTAGAATCACTCGAAATAATGAAAGCAGTTAAAACCAAAAATAAAATTCTTAATAATCAACTAAATGTGTCCAATAGTCCAATATTAGGTATATTTCCTATAATCTCGTAAAATTTCCCAGTATTCCATAGTCACCTGTTCAGGTATTCCTTGGTATTCCATTGTGTACACTTCTGTCTCTTTCTATCTGTTATTATGTCAGATTTCTATTTCATGCTATCTCATTTTTTTTGTTCTATGTTATGTTCTGTCTTATTCTATTTTTTATATATAAACACACACTATGTATTTTTAATCAGTTTAATTTTTGTATACTGAAGATGCTTATGTTAAGCGAAACCGGTCGGTCGTAATAAAATTCTCGTGGTTATAAACAAAGTTATTGTTTTATTTTTATTAAATATGTCTAACCACAAAGTGACTGCTTTCTATAAATATATATATATATATATTATGGAGTAAACAATTATGGACAGTTGCTATATTACATGCATATATTATTTTTAATCAAGGGTTCATCTTGTGTACTATATTTCAATGCTTTAACGAAATAATAACGTTGATACCCAATACAATCTGCCGCTGCTCTAAACGAGTTAAGTACTTAATTGCAAGTAATTCTCTAACACATATTATAACTTAAGTATATTAGATTTTAAAATTATCGTTTTGGGAATTGGTTCGTGACTGCTTGTTATAAAACATTATTATCGAAAGGAGTAAATTACTCAGAGTTATATCACTAGTCGAGTGTTTTATAGTATTATGACGGTGAAAAGTGGTATGGCAAACATAAACGAGGAACAATTATACTTGCGTAAGTAAGAAGCTAAACTTTAATAAAAAAAATAATGTCGCGCAGTATCTGGGCTTACATGGAAATATATTATTATGGACTATGTAAAATCCATCGTGGTATACAAATGGAGTAAACATCAACGTTAGAAATATGGGCCACATAAATGAGGCCAATTGGCTACATTGAGATAACACGGGCTTCACTCGATTGCAAGCGTTCGTCGGGGATGGATCTCCAAAGATTACTGCACAATGCCTACATGACTGCACAAGTCGTTCTGGAAAAAATAGAAAAAAACAATGGTGTAACCTTTCATCGGTTTTACCATAATCAATATACTGTAAATTGGCCTTTTATGGCTAAAAAAAATCAAAGAATATCCTAAGTTGGTACGCGCCGCTGGTAAGAAATGCTCGAGGCCGCTGCGCCGCCGGCGGTGCATTCAGTTCCTTCGCGGTCGGAAGGATTCGAGCTACATCGACAGCCGCTTCAGTTCCCTTCGTAGTTCACGCGCGGAAACAACTTTTTATACCTCTATTGTAAAATCAAAGATTTCTCGGTGACCGGCATAATGTACAGTTTACGTGTATTGCTTCCCACCTCTATACTGCTATCATCGTACAAAGCTATGATTCATTCCAACTTGGTCTATCTTTCGAGCATCCGGGGTTTCGCTACCAAGAAAATGATATCTGAGGTGCAGATAATTCAATACGGGGACCCGAGTAACAGTTTTGTCTTACCATGGGATAAACCTATTAAAGATATTTACTGGCACGCACTAATATTACCGTTCAGGATTATTCCTAGCCATGAGATAATAAATACTATTTTAAATATGATTCAATGCCATACTCCCACAAATATAAAACTAAACTATAATCATGACGTTCATCAACCATAATATACACAACACCACAAACTACACATATCAAAAATACGCACTGAAATCATCGAACTACATTGCTTACACCAGCTATAACAAGCCTAAGGAATTGAGACAAGTGTGGACTTTGGACAAATATCGAAATGACGTTTTGAAATCTTATTTTTTTAATGTCTGAAAACCATTAATTATAGATACCAATTCTGTTCTGATAGCCGTCCCGCTATGATTTGTAGATTCTGATGTAGGTATACTTTTTTTATTTCTTGTAAAACGTTGTTATGTATTTCTATTGTATATGTATGTTTCGAGCCTGCACATTTATTTATGTTATTTTTCTGTTGTTTATACATTTTTTTTTGTTTTTACTTTTTCATGTACACATTTACCTTAAAAACTCTGTAAAGGGTCCAATAATGAATTAAATGAATAAATCATGGGGTGCAACATCATTGTATGTCTTATTTGATATTAAAAAACAAGTTATAAAAGAATCAAACCTAAGAACAAACGAGTTAATTATTCAGATGATTTTATTGAATGTTTATTTAAGCTTTATGTAAGGGATTGTTAATATTTATTTATTTACCATATTGCTTGATATGTAAACATTTATGACTTTTAATTCAATTTTTAACCTCACTAGGACTAAGCCTGTATCGAGGTTAACAATTTTATAAAAATAACACATTAATAAAAGTAACACAAAAAGAATTCATGAATTACTACATTAGTAGACTAATAAATATGCGAATATCGAAAGAACATAATTGTCACAAAAAAAACAATTCAAACAGAGGGGCTCGAAGTTATGATAAATTGTCGTATGTTAATATTGGATCTTATATAGATATTATAACATGCTATTAATTTAAGAAGTAAAGATGAAAAACAGCCAATTTCTGGGTTAACATAAACACTTTAACAGTTCTTAAAAAGTAAACAAGGAATTAGACAACTTAACCCCCGGAGTCTTTTTGAGAATATATGATAATTTATCTTAAATACGCATGGTTAACTTTTAAATGATAATAAAAGGCGTGTTTCTTCTCTTTCTAACACAGTTTAAAACATATACCACACTATAGTACAAAAAGAGATAACACGACTTTTACGAGTTCGTATCGGGCTGGGAGAAATATCTCCCCAAAAGACTCTACGGCTATTTGTTTTCTGGGAGAAATATCTCCCAAAAAGACTCGACGGGTTAACATGTTCTGGAAAACCATTAAATATATGGAGAGCCAGATCAAATAATTTCTGTGATCAATATAGTATTAAATTCCAAAGTTCAGACCTGAGCCAATTCTAGTAGTGCGTATGTGCCGTGTTCTTCCGGCAATATTAATGTTATTAAAAAATCTACAGAGCGTTTGCTTGATATATATAGCCGTTTGATATTCATGAAATTACATTCCTTATAAAGTAAATAATTTGGATATTGAAAAGTTTTCTTTAATATAAATTTAAGAATTAGTTTATGAGCAATATTAAGTAATATCTAATATGTTCCTTCATCAATTTTTTTTAAACAAAATTATGAAACAATTTTTTTTTTTTTGTCTCTTTTTTTTTTTTTAAAGATAGAAATATTCCCTGGTTACGAATAACCTGACAATATTTGAAAATCTCCTACTACCATCACAGTAAGCGGAAGATGTTGCTTGTGTCGTAATGGAGGACTTAGCCAGCCGAGGAATTGAACTGACGACGCCTGGGTGAGACCCAAACGCGATGCTAACTCAGCTACTGACCGGTCGATTTCCAAAGCTATCTTGTAATTGTGAAGAATGACCAATATTCTATGTAAGACATTATTTATTTAAGTAAAAAGCTTTGATAGCCAAAGCTATGAAAGATCATCAGTGAGTTAAATACCATTAACTTTGAAAATAAGCATCGCTATTATTTTTCGATAGTAATAAAAAAACACTAACCATCAATCTAAAGTAAACGCATTACCATAACGTCAAAATCTCGAAAAAATTGGAAAAAATAATTCATCTCGAAAATATTGGAATAAAATAACTTATCTTGAAAAATAACAAATGGCTACCATCTAAAAAAAATTACGAAACGCTTTCATGGCTGTTAATTATTACACTGTGAACTTCTGTGCCGGCGTGTGATAAAGGTTACGAATGACAGATGGACGTAATTATTTACGACCAATTTCGTAATCGTAAGTCGAAGTAGTTTTGCGGACATTCTTTCACGAGCACGCACTGGAGATTTGGGCATTACAAATTATCATCATTAGCGGGATTAAGATTTTACTGCTGTATTCGTGATTGCAGGTTTAATATTTGTGAAAAGAAATACTTTCACGTAACGCTCACAACAGTCCACAATATTGGACGATTGGATATGTCATGGATTCACTGGACGTAGGCAGTGGGAACTTTGGTGTGGTTGGCATGTATGGTATGTTTAATTATTCAAGTAATACACAAAAGCATATCTGTAAGAACATTGTACACTTACGTCGCTTAGTCCTCCATAATACAGGGACAAAAATACACTAAATTACATACCAATCTAATTTAACGTATTTTTCTATTCCCTAAGGGTTGCCGTCTGTGGTCATATAGTGGGCGGTATCCTAGTAAAAGACCACAAAGATCGCTCAGAACGCTGCTCGAAATGATGGTATTTTGTGACGAGATCTGAGTAGCCAGGTACTTCCTCTAGGCACAACCCTTCAGCCTCACAACATACTCCAATCGCGGGTGACATAGTCCCATTGGCTCCGGACGCTATGCTGCAGTTGGTACTGGTGGAATTCACATTTTTGTAAATAATTTTAAGACACAAAAGATCAAGGTCGAAAATTTCAAGTACTATTCCAGAGGGAAGAAGTCCAGAGGGCTGCCCCAGATACAGGTGGGAGAAGCAACTGCAGAGGCTGTGCGAGGAGAGGCTGTACCTGCTATGGACGGATGCCGTAAGCTTAGAACAGGACGGGGTTGCCTGGAGGCGCCTTGTCGATGCGACGAGTCTCCGACCCGAGTAGGTCAAGGGGAAGAAGATGTATGTACGCATTATTCCGGATTCCTGAGATTGTATTGAATTATTCTGCCCCGTTTGTGGTCGACTGGACAAAAGGTACGCGGGCGTAACGGATTCGATTCCTTGCTAGCCAAGTCCTTCATCATGACATAAGCAATGTTTACCCACTGTAATGATGTTAGTAGGAGGAATTCATATATTGTGAGGTTATTCGTAACCTTAGGAATGTCATTCTTTAAAAGAAATAAAAATCAGAACAAATTTAAAAAAAACTATAACCAAGGAACAGAATAAAGTGGGTTTCAAATGCTTGGGGATTGTGATACTACGTCGAAAGCAAACTTAAATAGAAGTTACAGTTACAAAATTAATCGCGACATATTTTCTGAAAGGAGAAAAAATACGAACTAAGATAGTTTTCGTTTTCGATCAACAAAATAATAATAATTTTCCGCCAAGTTGTTGAAAAGAACTCTTCGAAAGCGTTAGTACGTTTGATGGGTCGTCGCCCACACCGAAAACAGTAGTTGTAACTCACATTTTACTGTTTCCCTGATCTCCTATAAAATCAGCAAATGACAAGCATAAAATACGACGTGTGGTGGTGTAATTTACATACGGCGTTATTCGATATTACGCTTCGCAAGTTCGTTAAGACGAAGGAAAAACTAGCGTTCAGTCAATTCGCCTGGTAAAAGAATAACCAGAAAACGACGAACATAAACTTTAACAACTTGTTAGTTATACATATTTTTAATACTTAAAGATCAGCACTAAAAAATGGCGTAAAATTGCAGGTTGATAACTAAAGCAATACGACAAATGATTTGTCTGAAAATTTTATACGGGTAGTTAGAAAAATGTATAATATTTCAAAAAACAAAAATCCTTAAACTGTAATCTTTAAAATCTATAAAGTACATTCCAAAATTCAGTATGAAAATCAGTGACGGCACTTTTGAACGTTTTACTCGAAATTTCAGTACGTATTTTATATAGAATTTAAAAGATTAGTTTGAAAATTATTGTCTTATGAAACCTTTTACATTTTTTAAATTACTCGTATAGAATAAACAGATAAATCATTGTTAGTATTTCTTGAGTTAGCACCTGCAAAGTGTGCATTTTTGGGTCCTGACCGTTATTAAGAAAATGTAATACAAACCATACACGAGAATTTTTTTTAATAATTAATATTCGGTTAATTTCGTCCCATTTTTAAGGGACGAGTTTCCAGTTTTGCAGCCCTTATAAGATCCAGGTTGGCTGGAATGAGGGAAATAATAAACAGCTCTGCCCATGCCCGCCTCAGTCCAGCCTCCATCGACGAATACACAATTTAAATGCCTCAGCTCAGGATTTATTTTCATGTACTTATTTTTGAATTTTTATTTTGTTTTATGTATCATGAATCATTCACCGATTATTTATTTTTAGAAACCTATTAATGTATACTTCATATGGAATGTGTGGGACTGCACTAACCTCCCGGCATACCTGAATAAAAAATAATAATTCATTTATCAATAATGACACCATTTTGAAAAAAATATTATTAAGAAAAGACGTCCGGTGGACAGCCACAAGCAAAGTTGGGATAAGCGACTCCAGAGGATGGGCCTGCCATAGATGGAGGCACTTAATCGAAGCGATGGATCCCCGACCCGAATAGGACAAGTTGAAAAAGAAGAAATTTTTATTACAACATTCGACATTTGTTTTGTTTTACAAATGCGATTGTTAAAATTGCCTCAAAAAAGCGAAACAGCCATTAACGTAATCGCTAAATATTAACAAAATGTCAAATTTGAGACACCCATTTAAAGCACAATCATTTATACTAAATGAAAGTGAGTTACCCGAACACATTGGACCATGTAAACGCGTCGTTATTACGTGTGAAAAAAACCTGCAACGTATTAATCATTAAAAATTATAAAATGTGCATAGAAAAAAACGACACTTAAGCAGGATTTATATAAGTAGTTATTAACAGCATTTTTAATACGGGTTAATTATCTGTGAGAAGAATCTACCACGATTAAATGTGATTTTGCATCAAGCTTCTCAGATAATTTATTGCGTGTAACTTTCACTTCATACTTGCAATGATTTTAATACTCCATAATTATTTTTGATTTCATTAGGTTTGAGGCGGGTAATTTAGCTATTATTATTATTATTATTATTACTGAATAGTTCATAACACTTGGATAATTTTTATAACGGTATTTTGGAAAATACTACCGTTAGGACTCTTTTCAAAGATAAAAAAGATTAAAAAATTACCGACACGGAAATGTGACGATAGCGTCGCGAAATCCCAACCAGAGCGTTCGGGTTAGCGCCTGGCTGGAGGTACAAATAGATCGCAAAATTGTTTTTTATTCTTTCAGGTTTTCCTAGGATTCTTGAAGCCACAATGACATTCCTTGGCAATTTAATAGTAGGATCTACAACAAGGGGCTTTTTTTTCACGTCCGAGGTTTGTCACTGAGTTCGCCACGACTCTTCAGGATGAAACAGTCTATCGGCCGGGAGGTTTGCAAGGTCATCTGGAAGTGGAATGTACCTATTCACATTTTTTCTATTCCCTAAGGGTTGCTGTCTCCCGTCAAAGATACATAGATGATGGTCGAAGGGAATTCCAGGGGGAAGACGTCCAGTGGACCGCCCCAGACATGGGTGGGAGAAGCAACTCCAGAGGCTGGACCTACTATGGACGGATGCCGTTGACGTAGCACATGACAGGGACGCCTGGAGCGTATCGATGTGATGGGTAGAACAAGGGGAAGAAGATGTATGTATGTATATAGAATAATTTATCATGGATATAGCGAATAGCGGTTCTGACGAGCAAATTTAGCTGGGTTATCTTGCTTGTTATAACTGAGATGGACTGTATTATCGGAAAGCCGAACAATATTCCGATATTCGACCTCCAGCAAATAAAAATATAAAAAATCGAATCGTCTACGGAATGAACAGTGCTTTTATTGAGTCTGGGATTCCAGAATATAAAACAGATCGTAAAGTCGAGTGTGCAATTCGGGAAGATTCACTCCGTCGTAAAATTATATGGTAAACTTTCATCTTTAGCTTCGGCAGGACGATTTCTGTAGGGAAGTCTTCTGATATTCGCGCAGTTGGCATAAAACGACGGAAAAACAAACAATTATTATTGTTTAGTACGATAATGAAAAATACGACGGATTCGTCAGTTTTTTAGCTGACCCGAAAATACTGATGTTCGTAATAAGAATATTGTAAATTGGGGGGACTTTGACCCTGAGTGGGTTACTTGAAACATTGACCAAAAACAGCGAAATTATTTTTTCGATCATTGCAACTATAAAATATCGCAGAAGCTGCAGAAAGAAGATGAAAATACATAAATCTTAAAATGTACGTAGACTCTTAATAATTTTGTAATTAACTCTAAAGAAATGAATTTAGCATTTAAAAAACAAACACAGCCTCAGCAAGATCTGGGAAATACGAACACTGCTTTGCTTCCCTCGTAAATGAGGGAAGCAAAGCAGTGTTGCTAAATGACAAAAATTGACGATTTTTTTGTGTTCCGGACCTACGCTCTAATAATGTGAATATTTTAATTTGATCAAAGTTTCCCCACCGTGTTCAAAGTATCACCACTCCACAGCACAATAAAACATATTTATTATGTATCTTCTTTTCTCCCACGATGAAGAAGTGCAAATAAATCAATTTCTCCGCCGTAAATAAAATTCAGTATTATATATTTTCATTTGTCCGCTTGTCAGCCTGATAAATCACGGAGACCAACACACAGAACTCAGCTGTAAACACCATTATTATGTCAAACCGCTAAAAGCCCGCCAACTAGCGAACTTAGGCTGTAAATTATAATAGATGGGGAGATAGAAAGGAATTATCAGTCTCAGTACCACACCCATTGAGGCTCGTAACAAACGAACGTGACGTATGCTTTATAAGAAATTTTACATATTGCAGAATGGGTAACACCATTGAAAAAAAAAATCATATAATAAGTTCTTTATTTCAGAAGGTGGGTAGGTATGCAGGGGTATTGCAATGCAATACTTCTAAAGTGATAATAATGCACACAAAAAATAACAATAGGAACGTAAAATAAAAGGAAGAAAAAAGAAAAGAAAAACATAGAAAAAATTACTCGGTAAAATATGCAAAATAAGTCCATTCACTGAAAAGAAAATTTAACAAGTTTATGGTGGCAATTTGACGATCTCCCGTCTTTAAAGGGCCAGTAATGATGGTATTCTTGGATTGGCGTACCTTGCACCATAGGCTTCCCATGCGGTGGCGGAGAAGTGCCCTGAAAGAGTGCACTTGTCCTTCCAGGAACATTTCTGTGCTGCAGTATCTTGGTAGACAATATATATATCAGCAAACGCCGATTGTGAATACACAAGTTTTATTATACATACGTAGAAATTATAAATCGTTATTTAAAAGTGAGTAAAAAAAACTACATATTTTAAAAACACTCTGTTCTGTTGGTACTTGATACCATTGCATTCGCGACATCTGACGTTAACGTCACGGGTCTCGTCCGCCCGTATTCTGGGTTTTTGATTTGTATGGAAATTTTTATTTGTATTAAATGTGATTTTTTTTCTTAAGTTTTGGAGAAAATTTTGATGACTTTAAGCTCTCGAATTGTCGTTCAAGATTTTAAAATTCATGGTTTACTACGTATTTACATAAACAAAAGACAATGTTCGTGGGTGTATTTGCTATTGACAAAAAAAACTACTGGACTGATTTAAGCATGGTTTTTTTTTCAAAATGAGGTCATTTTGCAAAAAAAACTTTGTCCGGAGAAGGTTTAAAGCTGTTGAAATCCTCGATCTGACAAGTAGGGGTAAAAGTGGGGGAAGGGGTAGAGGTAGGGTTAGAGGTAGGGTAGGGATAGGGGCAGGGATAATACATCACATCACAACCTCAATACTTTACCAAACTATTCATAAACCCGGGCAACGTCGGGTACTTCAGTTGGCAGAATATAAGATTGTGTAAGGTAAAGCTCATCGTTGATTTGACATTTGACATTTTAATCTCAAAACCGATCGGCCATAGATTCGATGCTTTTTAGAGGGCATTAAAAAATGAAATTTGAAAAACCTGGTACTTAAGTTAGAACGCCATTATGATGATACAACTGTACATAAAACTGGGACCACTGGGCAGGACACGTAGCAAGTACGGAAGAAAATCGACCTTTGAAGAGGATTATATTCAATAAGCCTGCAGGACGAAGGAGAGTCGGGAGGCCTAAGTTTAGGTGGCTGGATGTGTGTAGGCAAACACAGCAGGATTAGTCATAAGTAGTGATGTTCACTCGGGAATATTCCCTGATCTAATAATAAATTCCCCAAAGTCGGGATTAAAAAAATACAAAGTTTACTCCAAACGAGGTTGTCTGGAATTTTATTTTTATTTGATAAAGATGTATTATATTTGATGTGTTAATATATAAATTAATTAAAATTTATTTTTTATTCAAGACTTTATTAATATACACATGCAATATACGATGCTTTCTTCATCAGGAATATATAGTATACTATAAATATGTGTATTAATAAAGCTTTGAATACAAAATAATTTTTAATTCATTTATTAATAATGACGTCAAAGAGTGACAACCAATCTTTTGAAGAAATTATGTTAATATATTCGTTATATTTTATATATCTAAAAATGACGAAGTTATGAACTTTCAAAGTGAACTCGATTAAAATGTATACAATCGGGTGTCGTGACGTCATGAGACACAATAAAGTACAATTCATAATTCGAATGGCAGTGCTGCAGTACAGCCGCACTAGTCATTGCATGTACCATGAAATCCGCACGCTGATCAGCCGCAAATATCAACATTTTTACGACTTATATCTTCGGTATTTATTCGGTATTTTCCAAAAATTTTAAAAATACTGTACTCTACATGCTCTAAACCTTATTACTCTAAGCTCTAAACGTAATTTGTAATACAGTGTACGACGGTATCTCTATATATAAAAGTCAATGTTTGTCTGTCTGTCTTACCTCGATTTTCTCGAAAATAACACGACCGGTTTCGCTGAAAATAGCACTCTTTGTTCTTATTAGTGCCGGAAAGGTTTGAATGAAATCCTGGTAATGTAAAAATGTAAAATGTAAAACTGGTGCTCTAATTTTTTAAAATTAGTATGAAAAACATTGAACCCGAAATGTTGTATTGGGGTTAGTCCACAGGTATACCATTCTGGTTAGCCACAGATTACATATTCAAAAGGTTTGTTTTCGTAGAATATTTTCAAAACGGAAAACAAAAGTAGGTACCTACTTAAGAATTTTTTTATTTAGACATATTTTGAAAAATAAATGTTTGGAAAGAAATTTAAAATTTGATTTTTCGTTTAGTTATACTAATAGTCGTCACGAGGCATTTCTTTCGCTGTCAAATCAATTATGGCACCCAATACGTACGATTATTATAATGCACTGAAAAAATAATAAAGTAGAGTCTTTGATAGTGAGTATTCCTTCATAACGGCAGTTTAGTTGACTCTATTAATAAAAGCTTAATATTATTATGTACGCTGGATTTAAAATGAATTTATTGATTTAAAAATGTATTATACTATATTTTTCACCATTTAAATGAATATTCCCGCAATATTTCCAAAAGTAAATTCCCGGGATACTCATCACTACCTTATAACCTACGAGTACTATAATACTGACACACTAAAAGGGCGGTAATAAACTTGCCCTGGAGCAAAATATTTAAGACTGTACGCCACTGCGTATTTATACAAGACCTTCAAACAGCATTATGAAATCAGGTTGTAATTAAAACCATTTAAAAGTGGCTCTTTAAAACCATTGATCTATCCTAATTACATAGAATGATGTATCACTTTGCAATAAAAAAAAAACCACAACAAATTGACTCTCAATTTTTGTTAGCCGATTTCTCAATAATTCCAATAATAGTAATATTATTTATCTTGAACAATATTTTAAAACATACTCGGGGTCAAGATAGACGAGGAGGCATATCGCACATTCGTATTGAATACAATATTTTATTATGTCCATTGTGTAATACAATATAATATGTTTTATTATCGCATTGGCAGCTGCAAGATAACACATATAACCTTTCCGTTCTCTTTTCTATAAATTCCAAGAGATTAAAAAAAAATCATTCTGCAACACAGTGGATACTTTGTTTTTGGTTACAAGAATCCAAGCCGTTTCAGACTCACGGCGTTTTGACTTGTGACTAACTTATGCCCGTTATTTTTTTTTAACTTTAAGACGATGCAATGGGAAATAATGAAAAAAATCATGTGTTTTTGGTTTGAAAATTTGGTGGCCTAGAAACATCACAGATGATTTAATTAAATACTGCAAGTAGAACACACTTTGGCCTTTCGTTTACCCGGTATTTGTTTTTGTAAGCCTAAAAAAAAAAAGTATCAGACCTACAAATCTCCGACTTACGAACCCCCTTTTCCGATATTGTGGCAAATTAAGTTTCTTAGAATATATGACTGAAAAACATTTTAATAATTTTGACCGAGATAAAAAATAAAATAGAACACATTTTGGTGATGTTTTTTTTTGGGTAATTTTTGAAACATGCGGCCGGTGTTCAGCGGGAAATTCAACCTTTTCGTATGACTAACAGAGCTGATGAATTGACGAAAGAGTCAGGAATGCCGAACAGCATAACAGAAGATTATGTATTTGACAATCTATGAATGTGATTGTTGCAAGGAGGGCGTGCAAAACATGATGGTGTGGAAGTCGATCATCTCTGTTTACCTCTGCGGAGAAATGGTGGCAGAGAGGGATTATTTATTGATTGACATTGGCCCGACTCAAGTGTTTGATTCACTTGATCGTGTCATGTATTCGGGCATCCCCGGCTTCTTCCATTCGCATCATATATTCTCCTTACACTCCATCTAAGCGTCTCTTTCTGAATCCTTCTCATTATGCTTACATCAGCCTAGCATTCTTTACGAATTTCAAAAATTTTCACACGATCATACATTGTTTTACCACACATTCGCCTCAGAGATCTCATTTTTACGGCATTCAAAGTACTTTCATCCTTCGTCTGCCACTTCCATGCCTCACTGCCATACATCAGGGTTGGTATCAGCACTCCATTGCGGATTGCTAGCTTGAAAAAATTGTATAGGCTTAGCATTCATTCAAAATTAAACCTATGATCCTTTTCTGATCGACGTCCTACGTATATACATCGTATTGTAAAATTTTTGTGTTCCTGTGTCAACTGTGGGTAGAGGCGCATAAATGTGGAGATAATCTTCTCTACCCAGTGAGCGGGCTGCCTATTGCTACTGTAGGGCTTTTATTTATTTTTATTTCAAAGAATTGTAAATTGTGTTTTATGTGTTACCAAGACTTGCTGATACCAATCTTATATTTAAACCCGCTCAGTAAGGTAATGCAGGGTACAAGATGGAATTTGGGCGGAGGAGGGGGTCGGTGCTGGGGGTTCAGCTGCCGAGGTTGGAGATGGAGGGATTTGAGTTCGATTCTAATTTGGAGTAAAATGTTTTGGCTAAATCTATTATATGTTTTCGGAGTGGAGGAATTTTCGAACCCGTGTTAATTATGCTATTCCTGACGAACCAGGGACTTTTGGTGTATCGTTGGAGCAATACATTTTGGAAAGATTCTAGTATTTTTGTATTTGAAGTAGCCCATATGGGTGTGATACGTATGTTATTTTTTGTCAGATTGTCGAAGTGTAAATGACTAGTTTATTTTTTAGGTTGAGTTTACTGTTGTAGCTGATAAGGGGGTATAGTGTGTTTGCTGTCCGTCTCGCTTTCGCTAGTGTTTCGTTAATGCGTGTATTCCAACGTAGTTTAATAATATTCCATAACTATTATTGGAATTTATTGGAATAACTTATTGAATGTTATAAATATCATTGGAATGTGTAGTCGTACATATTATATTTATTTTTGAACATTTAAGACAATATTTGAGATTTGTTAATATTATCTTCAACGATAAAAAAAATATTACAACCACACGATATATTATTTCTTATTAACCGAAATTTAAATCAAGATTAAGCTATATGAAATTCTAAAAAGCAAATCTCAATTCAGTCAAAGAACAATACCTGTACTGCCAGCCTCGTACCTAGAAACAACGGTACACTCGCGTACACCTCCGTGAACTGTATGGCCGGGAACGTTAAAAATCTCCTCGGCATCTATTCGACAAGACATCCGAGGAGGCTCTATGTATCCGTTCGTGTTCAACAGATGCCACGTGGGCGTCGGACTTATTTGTTGGAATGCTCCGTGGCAGCAAAAACGCAATTAATAATGAAAAACACGCGTATAAATCGTATTAGGAGGATGTTGGGACCACGGATTTGTAAAACATATTATACACACTAGAGTTTAGTTGAACGTATTTATCGTTTTGTTGTTAAATATATAGCTTGGCATTTAATTGTAGATATTTATTACTTTGGAACTACAAAATGTCATTAGTATGGCAACTCCAAGCTACTAACTTTGTAATAAATGAATTAAAAATTACTTTGTAATCACCACTTCATTAATACATAGATATCAACATGTTTCGAAAGCGATGATTCCTCATCAGGAATATACAGAATACTGTATTATGTATATTCCTGATGAGGAAAGCATCGCTTTCGAAACATTTTGATATGTATATATCAATAAAGTGGTGATGACGAACTAATTTTTAATGAATTAATTGATAATGACGCCACAAAGTGAACAATTTGAAGAAATTATACTAACTATGTATTTGAAGAGTGTTCTTCACATTAAGGCTAAATGAAACGTAGTACGCGCTCACAGAAGGCGCTAATATAAATATTTTAGAAAGAAAAGAGAGAGAAAAAACACCTTTAGCAAGAAATGCTCTTTAAACACTGAAATGAATTGTTTGTTGGCGGGTGTACATATGAAATATGAAATGGAATAAATTGTTACAGTATATTGAAAGCTCAAGTCCTTCAAGAAACTCATAAAAATATTATTGTAAAACACACGTATAAGATAACTTATCACGTATTCGCATTTGTTAGATTATCATGACTACAAGATTCTACCCGAATTTTTGGTACTCAATTTAAAACGCATTTTTTCATCATAGCACAAACCAGTACCTATCAAACACATATACATAATTGTTTACTCTATAATATTTGTTTTCCTCATCTCTTCATAAGTACTTAACAATCATAATATACTGAAATTATCTGGTATACACAATTGTTTTTTTTCTATTCTTCACATCTCTTTATACTTATACTAGCTATATTAAATTACCATACTATGTCAATACTAGCTTTCTTCTTTTCTATTTTTGTATAATGGCACTTAATATGAAATAAACTTGTCAAATTGACTGTCCTAAAAGGGGATTTGTTCCTACTTGGACAGCCAAAGCTTTCTTACATTTTGTTGTTAAATAATGTGTGTTTCAAATAACTAAATATTACTATTATTCAATTTTTAATTATTTTTATTGTGATATAAAAACCTCATTTTAATATTTAATCATTAAAGAAAATAATATGAACATAACCCTAATGAAATGTGAAAACGGAAAAAAACAACAGAAAATAAAAAGATTTCAGTCGCATCTGGGACTCGAACCCAGGACCTCTGCTTATCCGGGGCACCCGCTTAACCAACTTAGCTAATGAGACCAGTTCAATTTATGTCATCTTCATCGATTTCGTATCTCAAATTCAAGATTTGTCAATATTATTCTCCATTTTTAATCCCATATTATTGGCAGCTATCTTTATAATGATTACAAAGTTCCCAAGGAACAGAATTGCAAACTAGACAGTGTCTCGGATTTACACCCGATTTTTTTTTTTATATATATGAGACATCTATTGACTTTTTTTATAAAAGTCTAATGAATATATTCGTACAGATGCAACTGAAATCTTTTTTATTTTCTGTCGTTTTTATGTTTCATTTAGGTTATGTTAATATTATTTTCTATGATTAATTATTATTATTATTTGTAATATTTTTATTAGATAGTGTCGCGGATATGGCTATTCGATTTTTATTTATATGGGACATCTGTTGACTTATTTTATTTGCAGATGTGCCGCTTTAAACTTAATCTAATACCAAATAAGTTATCTAAGAAATAAATAAATCATAACATTTCCAGGTAAATGGCCATCCGTCAAAACGTCTCCCAAACCGGAAACTATGGTAATGATACACCAGAAAGTTTATTATTATTATTATTTATGACTTGTAACAATACTATCTATCGGCCAGATACTGTAGCCAGTGGAGTGAGGTATAATAACAACATTAGATGGATATAATGAAGATGCAAGCCGCGGGCTAAATGTAAGGAGTGGAAAATGTAATGCCCTGTAAAAAAATGTGTACACGGTGGGTTAGATAAAAATACCACATAAAATGTTTAAATATCGCGATGAATTAATATTTTTAAAAGTGGTTGGGTCATTTTACACGTCGTCATTTCATGAACCGCTGTACTTGGGAGTTAATATTGTTCCATTTGCGTACCTTCCCGATCTGCGCCGCCAGTTCAAATTTGACTTCCACCTGATCGACGACGCTATACCGCGATATCAGACCGCTGAATTATTCAAGTCCGCTGTCGCAACTCGTTACCATAAACGTCCGCTTTGTGAATGCCGTGAAGATTAACTGAATGAGAAGATAACTGAGCTTCAAATACCTTTGGTGAGTCCTTTACCTTGAGACATATTTCCTCCTTGTGCAGCGGTCCTTCACATATACACAAATTACACAACAATAAGTGTTTTCAATGATACGAAATTTTACCTGTTTTGACTATTTGAAGCAGGATTTAAAAAAAAAACTACAAATCCTTTGAAAATGTCAAACATATAGCTAAACTGTGCAGCGCCACATATGATTGCCAGTGTAAACTAATTAGTCATGAATCCATGTTTCACAATTAGTTACTAAAAGTGGTTTTCACAGAATTATTTATTTTATGGGTTGTCAATGTTTGATACCATAGTGCTTCAAAGAGTTAAACAGCCATTAGAAGTGGTAACTAATCGGTTTCAGCGATAGAATAAAAAAAAACATAAGAAATGCGATGTGGGCGTGTGTAGTGTGATCCAAGTCTGGCTATTCGGGCCTTAAATTTTAAAAATATAAAACAATATTCCATCATAATTTATTTTTGATTGAACGGAATGGCAATATATAATGCAGGGAGTGTAAGATAGATAAAGCGCTGTATTTGCTGTAATTTTATTGATACTCTCGGACCTAGAACCAAAGGGTGACCAAAGGCACACCGGCTTCCATTTAAATCTACGTTGAAAGCAGTTATAGTGTGTATTCTTTATTCTATGGTTAAAACCGAGTGTAAAAACTATTTTTTCTAATCGAACAACCAATTAAGTAGATAAAAAGCTTTTAAACTCATGATGTAAAAGACAGTCTGAAATTTCATGACGACATGGCTCACTATTCCAGAGTTGCTGCTTCAGAAAACAGATTTACGTTTTACAGTTAGATAATAAGCAATATGTGAAATAACAAAAAAAATAATGGAGAATAAATTTGTAATAACTGTAAAAAATACAAGGAGATCATATTTGACATGCTTACGAGCAAATTTCAGTAGACCAGAGCTCATCGTTCGAGACTTATTACCGTTTCAGACACCAAATCAGTGGTTTTCCGCTTCAAAAATACAAGATGGCCATTTTAGTCAAAATAACAGAAGATAATATATGAATGTGAATGAAGCAAGAAGCGTATGCCTAGACCGAGTTGTTTGGCTGTTCGTCCTCTCTGCCTACCCCTGCGGCGAAACGGGGTGATGGTTAGTTGGGCATCAAGAACATAATTTTTCAAATGTCATCACTTAAAATCTGTAAATTATGTTATCAATTCATTATTATATTATTGTCCTGAAAGAGGTAAGCAAAATTACATGGCCAAACAAACCATAACCCTATTAGAGATGTTTAATTACAAAATGACCTTATGCTGTACAGAAAAAAGCTCTTTGATAATGTATGCCTCAAATTTGCCACATCCGTTACAAAAAAAACATAATAGTCAAACGTACCATAAATATAAAACCTCCATATTTAAATACGTTTACAAACCACAATATATTATTGCGGCAGAGATTGAGAAGTGTGAACTGTGATCGCCATAGAACACGTCACAACGCACGAAGCCAGCAGAGGTGAGAATATGAGAAATACACTACAGGTAAGTAAGTACTGTACCACACAGGTTATAATGAAAGTTGTGTCGAGGTATAAATCACTTTGATAGTTGCGGAAATAATAGAACGTAATTTAAGCGATATATTAGGTGCGTCATAATTCATGTGGCTTTTTATTGTATTTTGTGAGTGAAATGTGATGTGATGCATTCATATTTTAAAAGGGGTGATGACCTATGGCAGAGATCATATTTAAATTAGAAAGTATAGCTTTTAAATTTATTTTTTTAAATTGTTGGATAATAATAATTGGATGATTTGTATAGCGCCGTTTTTGTGAAAAATCAGCTCGAGGGCGCTGTACAAATATTACTTCATATTCTCTATCTAATTATGTACAAACAGATATAGAAAAACATATTTACCTGGCGGGTCGATTCAGTTTAAGGCAGTTTTATTAGAAAATTTAAGCTTAGAGAAGATATGATTTTTACAGTTGCTATTACATTTATTAGAAGATCGGTGGCACAAGAAGAGTTGTTATTTATTTGAAGATGAATGTTTTTTAGGACTAGAGGATATTTATAAAATGACCTTAAAAAGGTTAAGAAGTTTTTAATAGACAATTTAAAAAAAATTACACATTTAGTTATTTACAGTGTTGTGGGCTGTGAACGCATTTAAAAAAATTCACTTGTTCTATAAATGACTTTAGGTAAGCACTAACCGGCTAGCCTAGCTAAGCAATTTACGTGTGAATCAAACTTAATAATGTTATTATTAAGTTCTGCAAGTATTGTAGTTTTTATTATTAACCGTAAACTACGTAACCACGTAGCAGATGTTAGATAAATACAAATCAAAGTCATATATCATAATTATAAATATTAAAAAAACGCACTGTCGATTTTAGTGAGTAGCTTGGTGTTGCCATAGTAATGACATTTTGTAGTTACCCTCCCCTTACCCTTCAGCCTCACAACATATCGCAATGGGGATGCCACAGTCTCACTGGCTCTGGTTATCTGGGAGCAGTTGGGACTCTCGTGCGGTAGTACAAAAAAAATTGTTAATATTTTAAAAATTTTGATTCATTTCACCGTTTCAGTAAGGAAAAAATACCTTACTTCGTGGCACAAGGACACCCATATGACACTTATATCGGTTTATCAATAAAGTCCGTTTCAAGTAACGTTTTTATTCAATTCAGAAAGTTTGTCTTTTATCGGTGTTCTCCCGAGTTCAGTGCAGCTGTACATCAGTAAAGCTGAGATCAGTTGATAAGTAAAGATCACGTCATAAATATAAACGAAAAAATATCAAATTTCCAATACTAAATTCAATTAAAACCATCAAACAACCTAAAAAAAACCGTTAATAATAAATTCTAAAATAGTAAAAAATCCTTATTTTTCTTCACGAATGATTCGTAGTATAATTGAACACTCCGACGAAATATTACGATGTTTGTATGGGAAAGGCGTGTAGTACAGAGGTTCTCAAAGTGAGCGATATCGCCCCCGCCCCCCAAAGGTGGTTGGAAACATCCAGGGGGGGGGGGGGGGTAGAGGCCTGGAGGAAAATGGGGGACGTTGAAAGGCTATATTTAGCATTTTAAAGGTCCCCATAAGAACGTCAACAACGGAAAATTTTAAACATTTCGACATTCCAAGTACACGAAAAATCTTTGCCAAAAATATTCTGGTTCATCATCTCAAAAAGGACAAAATGGTTATCACTCCTCATAATCATAATACCAGTGCAAAGCAACTAGACAAGCTAAATGTACCTAAGTGTAATGTTTTGCTGTAAAATTGTACAACAAACTCCCGGGCGCTGATGAAAAATTTAGTCCAAAAGTGTGCGGTAAGACAAATAAGGTTGAGAACATCAGGTGAAGTGGGTACATTAAAGGTGGTGTATTGTACTGTATACCTCCGCCGAGCCAGTCTTCATGCGGGGCTCTCAACCAGCTCGGCGTCTGACTACTACAAGAATACGAGCGACTCGGGATATTCGATAGTCGAATGCACCGAATGGCCAGGTATGCGCACAGCAAGAACACCGTTCAATGGGCGCCGGATAAGCGAACGCGTGATTCAGAAGGATATAATGTTACAGTATTTGAAAACATGGCAAAGACAAAAGAGTTGAGTGTACTCATTTAAATAAAATATTTTTTTGATTCAATCCTTTTTTCGGTTCGTATTTGAAAAACAGCGTAGACAAAAGCTGTTGAGGGTACTCATCTCTTTAGAACTTATTGTGACTAGTACCTTTTTTTCATTTCACAACCCGATATCATTACATCAACGTACAATATTGTTTTTGTGGCTAAGCATATATTTTTGTCTGGTTATAAAAAAAATGTATCTCACAAACAAAAAAACGGCGCCATACAAATCATCCAATTATTATCATTATAATGACTGATAATGTCTGTGGGAAAATACTAGTATGTGTGTTGCTAAGATGTTTTCAAAATAAACAGGTTCGGAAAGGTCTATTAATAAAATTTGATTAAGAGAATTTAAACCTTTAGAGAAATGGTGCAGAAAAAAAAACTATTTATTATTACGATTATTTTTAAATACATATAATTTTATACAAGTAATATAAAAAAACGATCAATATATCTACTTTTCCCATTATTCCAACTGTTAAATATTTGATTCGCTTTGATCGTGCCATCTTTCACGGATTAATTTTATCCACAAAACGCGATTTCAATACCCCACAATAAATATGTTCGAACGACTTGTATAGATACCAAACATTCCATTAAGAAAAAAACACTATAATGAATATGATGGTGGGCAAGAAACAATAATTAATCTAGTAACGTGTCACAGAACGAAGTAAAAACAAACACAATCAACTTAAATCAAAAATTTTAAACGTATTACCGGGATAAAATATTTTACGCATACAAGCCAAAAAGATTGCTACAAGCTGTGTCTTATGTCACCACGAATACAGGTAGAAGACATAAAATTCGCTTGGCAAGCGGAGTCTAAAAATGTTTGATGTAAGCGCAACACGCGGGTTATATTCATTTTGTAAGAAAGATAAAAAACTAATCAAAGGAATCTTTCATAAATAATCTTAGCTATAAAGCAGTATTTTTTAAAAAACTGTTTTTAAATGCGTTCATAATTTTCCAACGATTTTTTTTTATATAATGGTTTACACTTATATTTTTTATTTAACAATTTTATTTTAATTCTTATCAAGGGAATTTCTAGGAAAGGTTCAATTTAAAGCATATCTTTTGGATTTCATAATGTAAACCGATTGAATAATCAAAATAGTGATTTCACCGATAGCTTCGCCTGAAAGTCGGGCAACAGTGAGCACACTGTACAGATATTGAATGTGAAGCCATCATTACAAAATACAACCGAGGGTTCATTTTTTGCTTCGTCTTTTATACCTCTCATATTTTCTCTTTCACACTCACTCCTGGTCTCCATCCGCTCGATTCTTTGGCTCTTTCCTTCCTACATTTACAGGATGGTTTGGTCGACGGTGAAATTGTTAATATTTAAAATGATGTAAAAACAACACCGACTTCTTTTGAAATCCTCTTCTCTCTTAAGGGCAAAAACGAATGATATTCGACAAGTACCTACAGTAAATATGTCTGTCTATTTTCATTCGGGGATTTTGTATTATAAAGCATTTCGAATGGACATCTCTACCTTTAGAATGCAAACTTTGAAACGATACAAGTTCGGTCGGTGGCTTAGTCGGCATCGCGTCGCGTTCCCACCCAGGCTACGTGAGTTCAATTCCTCGGATGGCAAAGTCCTTCATCACGACACAAGCAACATTTTCCGCTTAGTGTGGTGGCAGTATGAGATAAAAGTTGAAGGAAGAAGTCGGTGACGTCTCAGAAAAACATGTCTTAATCAAAGACAATTATCAACATTCTCGGGTTACCCGAATAACCTGATAATGTTTAAAAATCTACTGTTATGACAGTAAGCGGTAGATGTTGATAGAAACTCGATCTGGAATGCTATAGGTTAGTTATACCAAACAAGTACTGCCATGGGCGGCACCACGATCTTCTATGCATACCAGATATCAGAATAAACGTGTTGGCTCAGCACAGCGTGACACGAGATATGGTGCTGTTAAATAACATCTCTCTTGATATCTTTAATATAAATAAGCCTTTTATGCTAAAATATTTTTTTTCTTCATGTGTATATTAAATGGACGCAATAACAAAAATTGCTTGTGTCGTGATGGAGAATTTAGATACAGACGCGATGCGAACTCAGCCACTATAAAATAAAATAATAGAAGAGCATAAAAGAAATTGAGGTAAGAAGTGTGTACTAGAACATCGTTGGTCGGCGTTCCATTATCTCCGTTTACGAATACAGAGAAATGGTAATACGATTTGTTAGACAGATAATATTACGTATATATTATTCATAATGATTATTACCAGCGGTAAAGATACACTCAAGTATTTGCATTGTGAAAGACCTCAATTCAAAATCAAACGTTATTTGAAATGGCAATAGCCCTGCCAGCCTTCCTTTCCTAACTCCATCCAACCTCACAACATACCCCAATCGGCGGACTGTTATATTAAAGTGTATTATTTTTGCTTCAAGAGATTTATAGTTATTTTGCGGCGCCATTATTAATAAGAATTACTTTAATTTATTTTCACCATTGTATTTAATATATAGATAACATGTTTCGAAAGCGAAGCTTTCCTCGTCAGGGTACACAGTATACCGATGAGGAAAAATAATATACAAATATACACGTTGATATTTACATATTAAAAACAGTGGTTGTAAACAAAGCAATACTTACTATAAAATAATTAAAAATTACTTTGTAATCACCACTTTATTAATATTTATACATATTAACATGTTTCGAAAGCGATGCTTTCTTCATCAGGAATATACAGAATACTAAAAAATAATAATGTCAACTATAGGACAAAAGATAAACATGAACACAATAATGTAAGAATAGACAAATTACAAACATAAACAAAAAATTATTAATGTGGGTAATAATTAATCCAAAATGAATAAAAAAAAGATAAAACATTGTATAACAATATTCAAAACATTATCACTTAAATAAGGGGAAACACATTATAAATATAATAACCTGACAGAATAGAGAATTTTCATTATTAACTAAATCGGTTTTACCGATAATAAATCAGTATTATTTTTAAAAACCCGTCCAAATTAGAGTGGGTGGGGGGAGTAAATAAAATCATATAATATGGATTAACCGCAGTTTGAAAATGGCCTTGAACGCCGTAACAGCTGTCACAATAATAAAAACTAAAAATACTTGCAGAACTTCGTAACAAAATTATTAAATTTGATTCACATAAAATTTAAAAAAATATTGAATATCAAATTTATATTAGAAATTAAAAAAGAAATTATATTTATTATTAATATTAATACGAAAATAAATTCAAGAGACAGCTATTTAAAAAAAAATATATACGATAATATATATATTTTTTAAATAAATATGAGAACATCGTTAAAAAAAATACCGGAGATTGAACTCTGAACACCCTATTCACAAAAAACGTTGTCCAAAAAAAGGCTCCAATATAAAACGGAATAAAAAATTACACAAAGAATGCTCAGGTTATTAATATTTTTCTATGGAGGCATTAGGATGCCCTCGAACGAAATAAAATATTAATTTTAACATGAATAATAAAAAAACGGATTTAATATAATAAAATTATGAAATTAAATGCATCGACGGAAGGGGATTAATGTATGTATGTATTCCACTTTGTTCTATTGTGAATATGCGCATTACCATGACTCATTCAAACGTGGTTTAATTGACTGAATTGCGGTATGTTAGTTCTAGCAGGGGTGAGTTATTCGTACCATGTTTTCTGTTTATATTTATCGTACATAATCAGTGGAGGATTTCTCTAAAGTGCGTGTGTGTAGTGAACTCCCATAAAAAACATAAGATAATAAGACAAAGGTGTATTGTAATTCCTTCAAAAGATTTGAAGCGTCATAATTAATAAGAAAAAAATTTGTTTAAACCACTGTTTGTAATATATAAATAACCACATGTTTCAGAAGCAAAGCTTGCCTCATCATGATAAACAATAAACTAATAATAATGACAAGCATAGACAAATAATAAGCAAAAATAAAGTGATGAAAGTAGGTAAGTAATTCATTTAAAATAAACGAAGTAATTCTTAATAATTTATTAATAATATTTGTCCATTCTTACATAACTATTTTTCTATGTTTATTATTTGTCTATACATTATTTTTTAGTGTACTGTATATCCTGATAAGGAAAGCTTCGTTTCCGAAACACGTTGAAATTTATATATTAAAGAATGTGTACATAAAGCAAATGCTTATTAATTTTATTAATATTGATACCACAAAGTAATTAATTATACACTCAATGAAGAAATAAAATAAATTTGAAAAAAACTTATGCTGTTGGTCGAGCAAAAGCATAACACAAAAAATAAATGTCTCGGAAGTATGCAAAGATTAATTACACAGAAATCGTAATCCTAAAAGAATGCAAACCGCGCAATGGCATATTACGCAGAAATCGTAATCCTACAAGAATTCAATCAGCGCAATGGCATATTACACAGAAATCGTAATACTGTGAGAATACAAACCGTGCAAAGGTGTATTACACAGAATTCGTAATCCTGCAAGGACGCAAACCGTGCAAAGGCATATTACACAGAAATCGTAATACTGCAAGAATTCAAACCGCGCAATGGGATATTACACAGAAATCGTAATCCTGCAAGAATTCAATCAGCGCAATGGCATATTACACAGAAATCGTAATACTGTAAGAATACAAACCGTGCAAAGGTGTATTACACAGAATTCGTAATCCTGCAAGGACGCAAACCGTGCAAAGGCATATTACACAGAAATCGTAATCCTACAAGAATGCAAACCGTGCAAAGGTATATTACACAGAATTCATAATCCTGCAAGGATGTAAACCCACGCAAAGGTCTTATACAAAAATCAGACTTTCATCACAAAACCAATATCGTCCAATGAAAACTCGACACTGAGAGACTCGCCCGATTTCCTTACATAGGCCCCATTCAAAAACTAGTTTGCGGAACACAAATATCCCTTTTTTTCTTAAAGTTTTCCCTTTTTCCGTTGGTTCAATATTGACCCGAGCGTACGATTCAACACCTCGGGGGCATAAAGGTTACCATAAAGATGTTAAGAGAGGACGCCGAGGGACATAAAAGGAGATATTCACGTTCGACTGAGTCAATAAGTGAGTAGCGTAAAAGTGCGCACACACTATTATGTGCCTACAAATATATTTGTTTGGGCCGATTTATTCTCTAACTAGCTAGTTCCTGTGAAAAATCACGGGAATTCTTTTATTAGCCGAATGGAAAATGCAGATAACATTACTTTTTCAATAGAAATTTACTTCTATTTAATATAAAAGAAAGATAAACATTCCTCCAAGATTACGAACAATCTGACAATAATACTCGTATTTATTTGAATCATTCTCTACAACCATCGTTCATAATTATAGTAGGAAATTTTGTTTGTACAAAGACCTGGGTGGGAAACCGAAGCATTTCAACTCAGGAATCTCATGTGACAAATGTTGGTCGCGCGTTTGGCGTGTTTCTCGACTATGAACCAGTGCCGAAGGGATCAATGACGCTAGTTACTCAGAGCATCTTTCATTGAAATACTGGTAGAACAAGAACAGCATTAGCAATGGTGATCTATTTACTCACTTTACTTGTACAGCAAAAATATAGAAATTATTTGCACACCACGTCAAATAAAGCTAGAATACTCATTTGTGACGTTCTTTTCTGCTAAAATATTATTTAACCGCCCCACCCATGCGAACATACGTGATACGACCGTTATATTATCGCTCGAACGCAACAAGTCGTATCCCGTAAGTTCAAGTGCCCACAAAACATACGTATACGTCAAGTTTGTTCCTGCGTCATCTCGTTTAATATTTCTAGGTTAGCCGAAGCTAACGGATGTGTTCGGGTATTTTCGTCTATCCCATACAAGTTGGTATATTAAATTGTTTGTGTTGTAAACACGTATTGTTATTGCGAAAACTATTTTTTTTTTAAATCGATGTTTTCTTAAACTACTTTTTGAATAATAACCCCAAGGATGGGCGGGCAGTCTTGCTGCAGAAATTGAACCCGCAAATTTTTGCCTCAAAGCTTAACGCGTTGCCTTTAGACCCCTCAACATCCCACGTAAATTCTCATCTGTCTACGTAAGTAACTGAACTTATGCGATATGGGCAATTTTAGCATTCATTCCAGGATTTAACTGCCGGGTCCGAAAAAAGCAAGAAAAACGGCCATTCCGTTTTGTGCTTATTGAAAACCATAAAACTCCGGATGGACCGCTTATGATTTATACTTTAATACGAGATGGTATCTCGGAGGATCGTGATTGAATGAATTGGGGATTATACCCTTGGCAAGGAGTCAAGCAAATTTAATCATGTAAAATGTAGGAACAAAGTAGGCGAAAAAATAGTGAAAAGAACGTTGAATTTTTATGTGTTTCGTAGTTTTTTGCTTGTTGACGACCTCTGCGACAGAGTGGTATGCTCCTTGGGCCAAGTCGCCTGTATCAGACCCAGTCGTGGATTTAAACCCCGGCGAAAATACATAAAACGTCTCTGCACTGCACAAGTGAGTCTTAAAAACATAATTATTTAAAAAATCATTCTTAATATAAAACGTTGATTAATATTTATCTTTTGAACCTGCATAACTTATTTAGCTGCGTTTTTCTCCCAACGTGTATCCTTGGTATTGTATTCAATGCCCTTAGTATCCTGTTAAAATCATGTATATAATATCATCAAATATTATCTTGCTCTTTTATTAGTACCTATTTTGTATTTATTATTATTATTTACACCCCCTGCTATTATATAATATCTAAAATATTCATTAAGTTAGTCTGCTGCTCGTGAATATTTTAAATCGTAGTTTTAATTTGCATGCATATAAGATATCTGTTAGTTCCAAAGTATATTAGGTTAGGTTATTTAGTGTATATTGTGTAATTTGTACTTTAACTTTGATTATTTATACCCTTAGTTTATTCTAAATTGTAATATAATACTTATTCTAAATTGTTCATTAATGAGTCTGCTGCTCGTGAATATTTAAAGTGCAATAAATACAGTAGATCTGTAATTTACGGATTATATTACGTTAGTTTAATTAGCGTAAAGCGCACTCGAGGGGAACCTTTACAAAACTGCGCTATAGAAATGTACTATTATTATTTAGAGATAATTGTAAGGCTGTCAATCCTCTCAACCTACCCCTGTGTAAATATTGCATGCTGGGTAGTGATTTATACTTTTTTTTTCACAAAAATAAATCTAATCGCATATTTGCACCAAATTCCATAGTCCTAGTGAGTTATCAATATCTCACATATAAATGTTACATGAAATGTCTTCAGTGATGAGCCCTTCCATGGGCAGGAGGTTCTTCTCAATATTTCTCTTCTTCGTCTCCTACACTTCACCACTTCCTTCAACATTAAAATATTCCGCAAATTGGGCGGCTGAATTCGTATATTTTTAAATGTAATAAGGTGTACAATTTATTAAAAGATAATAATATCATATTAGGTATTAATAGTACACAACTGCTGACCCTGTAGAAATCGTAAGTGCGCCCTACTGTAGAATTCGGCAGTCACCGCTGGTCTGTGCAGAAACGGGCGATCCGTTTGACAGATTCGCCTATAGTAACAAACGGATAACAATCTTTGGCCAGGTGGGAATTAGGAACTAGCGTCATTGATCCCTAGTACACTGCACACGGTAGACATTTGTCACATGAGAACGGGTCGCTTCTACGACTCGTTCTTGTGTTCAACAGCTCGGCTGTGGAATGATCTGCGAGCCTCTGTTTCCTCCCTCCTACAACCTGGGTATATTCAAGAGCCAGGTTCTCTCCTTCCAGGCCTCGAGGGAAGATATTTCTCCCAGGGCCTCCTGTGTGGAGTTACTGTAAACAAAAAGAATGTATATTTCGTCGGCAAAGCGTCTCAAACAAATTACCACGGAGACCGCCTCAAAGCTTTGTACAATCTACTGCAAAATATAACATGAGTGCCATACACAAGTGTTAATTCAGCAGTATTTCACAAGACCAAAACAAAGCAGTATTTCACAAGCTACAAAACATGAAATATTTTCGCAAGGTTCAAAGATCAAACGAAACAAAAAATATTAACAGTCACAAGAACGAGGTCGAATTGTGAACAGTTTTTTCTTCTAAACCACAATTCATTTTGTATTATTAATAGCAAGGTTTGGCCTAGCGTAACAGCCTTTACAGCTGTCAAAGCGAACATTTATAACTGACATAAACCTATAACTATAAGCAAGGGGAAAGTGTTAGCTACACATTAATCTTAACACCGAAGAGATATCTTAACATATTATTAATCTAGTTGATTTATTTTGTCTTTTTTTATTAAAAAGTATACAATACATGCATTGTATTCACAAGAGTTAAGAAACTCATTATGGGATCACATGCAGAACCTACAGTACAGTTTTTAGAAACAAACATACTTAATATTTAAGATACATAATTAGCATTCACAGTACATTAACAACATTTACAACACATAATTTGCATTTGTAATAAAGACATATCACTGGTACAATATAATATAAGTGTACAGAGACATTTTAAAGAAACACATCACTGGTACATTACATAGAAAAAATATGTGTAATCATCAGGGACCTGAAAAAGTCGTGTTATTTCTGACTGAATTCGTGTTATTTTTTGTGGAATTGCAAGCGGTGTTATTTTATTTATTTATTTCCACATACACAGTGCATTTAATTACAAATGATAAGGTTGATATATAAAAAAAATTACATTTTTAAAGTACCTATTACGTTTTTCCATACACTATCTTATTCATTTTAGCCTGGGAATGCTTATTAATTAATGTGTGACTAATATTAATGAAAAGAAAGTGGTGCTATTTTGCAACAAAGGTGATAGACGTTATGTTAACTTTTAAGTATTTTGCAGGAAAAAACTGTCAGAACGCTGTTTTTGTTTACAAAATTGATCAATTTAAAAAAGAATAACAGTAGCGTTTTTCGCGAGAACTTAGCTGCATTCCCTTTTATGGCTATTCAAGCGTGTCAAAACCATCGATAAATAAATATTTGGAATGCATAATATTACTCTCTTACTTGAAAACACAAAAAACGCGGGAAGAATACGAAAATTAGCGTTATTTGTCCGAAAATCGCGAAATTAGTGTTTGTCGCGTAAAAATTCGCGTTATCGCGTAAATTTCAAATCTCTAGTTATTATTAATTTGTTGAACAGGTAGCATCGTTGCAACGGAGCGCTAATACCAACCCTGATGTATGGCAGTGAGGCATTGAACTGGCAGAGGAAAGATGAAAGTACACCGAATGCTGTAGAAATCAGATCTCAACATTTTTCACATGATCATGCACGGTTTTACCACACATTCATCTCAGAGATCTCATTTCTACAGCATTCAGTCTACTTTCATCCTTCCTCTGCACTTCTTTGGACAATTTTTTTGTTTTAAACTGGGGAATATTTCCTAATGTTAGTTCTACATATGAGCAAATGAAAAAAGTCGGTTTGGTCTTGACGGTATGTGGAATTTTATTAAATCGGTCAACTCAGGTGAGTCGAGGCCATTATTCAGAATTACAAATAATGGGATTTGATCAAAAATTAAACGTCGTGTTTGAAGTGAGTTGATGTTGTGGAATTTAACGAATAGATAGTTTATTTACATCAACATTCTATAACCTTTTGATATTGTGTAGATTATACTTTTGACATTAGTAAGTTTCACAAATAATGTTATATTAATGGAATTAATAGACACAGTTGTTCTCCACTTGCTACGCGAGCTTGGATCGTGTTATAGCGAGTAATCCATTTCGTTTCGTGATCAGCCTGTATGTCCTCGATTTTATCGAAAATTACTCGACCGATGTCGCTGAAAATAGCACAGTTTATTCTTATTCTTAAGTGCCGGGAAGGTTTAGAGAGTAGTTTATTTAGTAGTAAATTAGTGTGAAAAATATTGAACCCGCCATGTTGTATTGAGGTTAGCCCATAGATATACCACTCTAGTTAGCCACAGATTACACATTCAAAAGAAGGTTTGTTTGGGTAGAATATTTTCAAAATGGAAAACACAAGTAGGTACCTGCTTAAGATCTTATTATTAAGCGCCCCTGAGGAGATTTTCTCACGAAAACGGCGCTATAGAATAATCCATTTATTATTTATTATTATTATTATAAGACATTTTGAAAAAAAAAAAATTTGGAATGAAACAATTTTTTTAAGTGAACGTTTCTTTTATAATTTCTTCAAAAGATTGGTATTCACTTTGTGGCGTCATTATTAATAAATGATTTAAAAAAATTACTTTGTATTCACCACTTTATCAATATACACAGTTATATATATCTACATGTTTCGAAATGGATGCTTTTTCATCAGGAATATATAGAATGTTTCTTTGTTTAGATATAGTAATAGTCGTCACAGTGCATTACTTTAGCTGTCAGATCAATCACGGCACCCGAACGACAAGCAAGAGTTCACAACTTCATAACTTTATTAAAAAAATTAAAAATGGCGATCAATCCTCTCTGCGTATCCCTGCGGAGAAACGGCGTAATGATTAGTTGGTTAAAGGCGTCTTTTACTTTGATCCAAAATGGCGTAGAATTCGCCGTTTCAGATATACGAGTAATTCATAATTTATAAATTATTGAAGTCCTTATGAGGCACAAACATTTAACATTTCCTCTGGCAAAGGCGAACCGTAGCGAGCCATCGCCATGGTCATTGAACGTGCGAAACTCGGTTAAAGTTAAAACTGGGGTTAGACTCGACTCCACGGTTAAGTTAAGCAAATTACTAGTTTAAAACTTGCAAATGGCAGAATATGAATATTTCCGAGGAGAACCACGAGATAAAATAATGGAGGATAATAATTAGACGTCTGCAGACTCTAAAGGCCAGGTAACAGGCGGGTAAAAACGAGAAAGAAAAAGGAACGACTTGTGGTTTTCGGTCGGGTTATTTTGAACAGTTGTGGAATTTATTTAAAAAAATCAAATTAATGTATTTTTCACATATTAAAGAAACAGAAATAAAATTTGAAAAAATGAAAGATTTTACCCCCGCAGTCAATTATTGATTTTTCGCTTTGGCTCATTTTAGGCATAAATTTAGTTTACAGACTTAAATGGCCAGCACTCAAATGGTCCTAAACATCACTTTGCTCAAGTAATACCATAAATAATTGAATGTACAAGGTTTCAAGGGACAAAAATCCTCAAACTGCAATCTTTAAAATCTATGAAATACATCCCAAAATGTCCTACCGGTTTCGACACATCCGTGTCATTCACTGGCGTTCTTAACACTAACTTAAATTAAACAAGTACAGAAATAATTAGACATTATTAGGTGAGGGTAGTGGGAGTGGTGATTTATAGGGTGGGGGGGGGGGGAGTCAAAATAACAAGGAAACTTGGTTAACAAAGGTGATTTACCGGGTGCTATTATTTCGTTCATTAAATTAATTTTTGATTTATTTTATTTGATTATTTTTAAAATTTCTAAGGCGCACAAATTAAAATGTCTATAAATGTTACATTGTTAATGCCCAAGAAACAAAAAAAGTTGAACGTTTTAACTAAAATTCCAGTACGTATTTTATATAGAATTTAAAAAATCACAGTTTGAAGATTGTTGTCTTTTGAAACCTTATACATTTTCCTAATAACCCGTACAAAATTTAGAGAAAAATCAATTTGTAGTATTTCTTGAGTTAGCAACCTACAAAGTGCGTACTTAAAAATAATTTTTAAAAAACGTCAGTTTTCTTACTTTAATTAGAAGTACTGTGTAACCAGCTGCGAATAGCCAGATATTTCCCAACCCTCCTCTTCCTCCCCGTCTCATATACACAACACTCTCCAATTGAATATGCCATAATACCACTGGCTCCGGGCAGTTTGGACTCTCGCGAGATAATAATAAAAAGGAAATTGACATGTCGATATTAAACCCATCACTTATATTCATTTCATAAGTACTCATATTATTATGTTGTTATTTCTCACTTTCTTGAAATCTTTTTCCACTTATTCGATTTCAAGTCAGTGTGTCATACACTCAAGTAATCTTCCGAGGCAGTCTTCGTCCACTGCGGCTTGAAGTACCCATCAATCAACGTGATCGACCCTTATGACTCTTTATCAATTCAATCGGTAAAAAAACCACTCCACGGACTTTATTAATAATATTTTTATATTCAGTTATTGTAACGACTTATTGAAGCTTATTTGTAAGCCTCATTGTATTATATTTTTAATCATTGAATAAAATATTAACAACTCTCAAAATAAAACATGAAATTAAATCTTTTCTGTTTCATTTTAAGAGTACAGTATTATCTTCGATGATTAAAAATATTTTTATAGTTTGAAATGATAAATAAAATCGCAAATTCGATTCAATGGCACAGTTTCAGATTTCGGAATCGGCTGTTTTGGTTTGCTTTTTAATGGGACATGGGGTTTATGACTAATGGGAAGAATTTTGAATTCTTTAACCCGAAATTCGTCAATTTACGTGAATTACGCCATCGTGAATAATGCGAAATTTGCAATTCAGGTAAATAACATTACTCCATACAGGAGGCCCGAGGGAAATAATTTTCCCCGTGTTCTATGTTATCTTTGGGGATGCTGTGTGGTGAGTCTTTTAGAGGATAGAAAGGAGTGAACATGGGCCATGAAGGGACTCATGTTGTAGGAGGGAGGAAACACAGACGCCGGCAAATCATTCCACGGCCGGGCTGTTGAACACAAAAACGAGTCATAGAAGCGACATGTTCTCATGTTACACAAGTCAATAGTGTACAAATGTTGGACGCACTTTTGGCATATTTCCCGACCGTGCACCGGTATCGAAGGGATCGATGACTTTTTTCAGGAATTTTTGGGTTCCGGCTAACGATTTACAGGTCTCTGTGTTTTCTCCCTTCCACAACACGGGTCTCTTCCAGACCCATGTTCACTCCTTTCTCTCATTGAACAAATTATCCACACAGCATCCTCAAAGGTGACATAGGCCCGAGGAAAATTATTTTCCTCAGGGCCTCCCTGTGTGGAGTTAATATAAAAGAAATAAAAAAAAATACATACGGTCACTAAACACGGTTAAAGCCATTTCCGGTTGCACTAGTAAAATCAACGAAACATTTTTGTATTTATAAAGTAAAAGATACGTGTTAATAATATTTTTATTGTACCTACTTTACAGGCAATTATTTAGAAAAAAAAATTATAACATTCAATAAAATATTAAAAATTTAGTTATGATATTAATATTACACTCAAACTTGTGCCTAGGTAGGTTTAGTGGGTACCAGGAATATACGAGTACGTAAGTTAAATACGTAAGACGTACCTCAACAAAATCTAACATCGTTTCACATTACAGTGAAGTGCTTCGCCATGTATTTTAATGTGAAATTTATTTCAACTAAATATTAGGTACATTTAGGTTCTCAAATTACAAGTGGGTATCACACGACTCAAAGCTCTGTTCGAGAAATTTGTGTCTGATATAAAAACCTCGATAGTAATATGATCACCCGAGGTATATTCATCCATTTCGTAATTATGTTTGAGATGATATTCAATATTACGTTTGTTTTTAACACGTCAAAATTCTAAGACATTAGAAACCAAAATAATGCCTGTATGATTATAATTGGTGTTATTCACAAGTTTAAAAAAATATGAAACCAAATTTAGTGCTTTCGACTGCTGGAAGCCGATAGGACTATGAGATCTCCTATTATCGTATTATTTACAGGAGCACACTTACCTGGAAGGTCACTTTAGATTAACACTGTTTATTAAATATACAATTACACACTAAGTTTTGGACGCAGGTGACACATCTGTTAGAAACAAAGCGCATTGTATGTTATTGAAGTTGCTATTTATTCCAATTATTGATGTTCCGTTTTGTTCGTTTGGAATGGAAAAGCAAATTTTATAATGGGCAGTATAATTACAGGAATTTTAATACAACTTATTTTCCTAAATGTGTCTGATTCGTGGCACAATAAGAAACAGATTTTTATTTTGGAAATTATTTATTAAGTTAAAAGAAATACATAATTATTTCACTTTCTTAAATTAAATACATACATACATATTATATTAATTAATATTACATTATATTATTTATATACCTTACACATTATTCCTATTATACATTGTTATTTTACTCACTTATTTCGAGATTTAACAGTTTTTTTCTAAATGTTCTCACTCGATTCTCCGTTTTTCAGACTATCGGGAAGGAGATTGTATATATATACAGCCTCATGGTCTATGTTTCGATTACCACTTTCAGTCTTTACTGTATTCGTGTACAATTTATTATGTTGTCTCGTGTAGTGTTCGTTTACTTGTGATGTTTTTATAAAAGTTGTGTTCATGTATATAAGTCCATTTTGTATTTTGTAAATTAATAGGCATTTATTATATTGGTACCGTTTTCTGATTTTCAGCAAGTTCATTTCTTGGTATATGTTTTTTGTGGGGGTGTCTGGGTTATAATAGAAAAGTTTTATAAAAACTTTATTCTGTGTTATTTGTAATTCGTTAAGTATGTAATGTGTGTGTTTCCCCATATTTCGGTATGGAACCTTCAGGAACTCCACAGTTTATGCTGGCCTGTAGTTGGAAGTTTGAGTTTTTGAAGCACCTTTATATATTGGAATAACCATTGCGATTTTGAAACTATCTGGAAATTGTGACCTTGATGAGTTTAGTTGGTTTAGGTGTTATAAGCGGGGCAAGTTTTTGTACTATTGTGCATTTTAGTTTGTCATGTGCAGCACTCGCGTTTGATTTTAGGGATTTTATTATAGCTAATTCGAGCTCAATTGTGTGTTGCATATATATTGATTCTTCACTTTCATGTTTTAATGTAACATTTTCATCAAGTTTCTGGGTATATTTGTTGAACATACTACCAGCCAAAGAAGTGCCAATATTACAAAAATAGTTGTTGAAGTTTTCGCATATCTTGACATCTTCCGTGATGATTTCTTCACCCATCTTTATTTTTTTACAAGGTTTGTTTAAAGAGTTTGTTTGGTTTTTAATGATACTATTTATTAGGTTCCAAGTTTTTTGGTATTATTTTCAAACTTTTCAAATAAGCCACCATAGTGTTGTTTTTTAGTTTTAGTTTTTTTGCATTTATGTGGTTTCGTATCTTAGTAAAATCTGTTTTCAGTAATAGGTTACTAGGTTGTTTTTAATTTTTAAATGCAGTATACGAGGTTTGTTCAAAAGAAAACGTGAATTTTGAATTTTTTCGAAAAGTATTTATTTATTCATCAATATCCATTTTCTCCCCTTCAAAGTAATCTCCCTCAGATATAATGCACTTATGCCAGCGCTTCCTCCAATCCTCGAAGCACTTCTGGAATGCGCTTTTCGGTATGGCCATCAGCTCGTTCTTCGATTCTGACTTTATATCATCAATTGTGGCAAAACGCTTTCCTTTCATTGGTCTCTTCAGTTTCGGGAATACGAAAAAGTCGCAGGGATCCAAATTTGGTGAATACGGTGGTTGAGGCATGATTACGGTGTTGTTTTTGGCCAAATAATCACGAACAAGCATTGATGTGTGAGCTGGTGCATTATCGGGATGCAAAATCCATGATTTGTTTTTCCACAATTCCGATCGTTTGAGCCGTATTGCTTCACGCAAACGTTGCATAACTTCCTTGTAGTATTCCTTATTAACCGTAAGACCTCTTGGAAAGAACTCATGATGCACCGCGCCATTGTAATCGAAGAAAACAGTGAGCAAAACCTTCACATATGATCGAACTTGCCGTGCTTTTTTCGGTCTTGGCTCTTCTGGCCGCTTCCATTGGGATGATTGGGCCTTGGTTTCGACGTCATAACCATATACCCACGTTTCATCACCAGTTATGACCCTTTTGAGCAAATCTGGATCGTCGTTGACGTCATTCAACAACTCCTGAGCGATACTAATGCGACGTTGAGTAAAAAATCGAAGAACACACAAAAACGTGACTAATCTTTCCAATTGTCAAAAACAAACCACTAATCCAAAATGGCTGATAATGCTAACATATGATAAATATATGTGTACCAACATAACAAAAAAAAATCGATAATCGAATGTACACAGACAGCGAAAATTCAAAATTCACCTTTTTTTTAACAAACCTCGTATATGTATATATATTTTTTTATCGTTTTTAATATTCTGGAAGACAAGTTTTCTTTGTTTTGACTATTGTGAAACTGTAATAATTGATTTTGTTTATTAGATAGTTTACAAAGTGGTTGGAATTCGATGATGAGTCCTCATTACTTTTTATAGAAAAAGGATTCTGACGGATCTCATCCTCCAGTCTATCATAATCAGTTTTTGTGTATTTATATAATAACTATGCCAAGAATCAGTAAGTTGTGATCAGATATTGAAGTGTAACAGGTATGTGGGCTATAGTTTGATTACTTTATTAATTATAGTGAAATTGTTACACTTGATCATTTTTGTGTATTTGGGAGTGTGTGCGTTTGTAAAATCTAGTAAGATTGTTGTGAGAAGCTTCGAGTATGTAATATTAATTCAATACGATAAAGTGCAATTATGTAATGTAAGCAATACAAGGAAGATACTCTTAAGATATATAGAATTTGAGTTTTTTTATTAATTCCTAGAAAAATCTGTGGAAAATTGATATATTGGCATATTATTATCATACAAATATTGAATAATAAGGTATCGAAATTGAAATATGTGATGAGAAAAAGAGAAAATGATTTTTCTCGAGATCCGTACATATTTGCTTTGATCCGGGCAGAGGTACAACTTTTTGTTAGGTTTTCAAGAGCGGTGTAGTTTTTTGTAGGTATTTTCTTTGATCTGAGAGGAAACCGACATAAATATTATTATTAAATTACTAATAATACTTGAAAGGAAATGAGAGAGAAATCGAAAAAGAACGGGGGGACCAAAAGATGAATTTTTCATCTTTCTAACGCGATATATGTGTGGTATTACAATATACATTTACGACTTTGATCTGGGATTGAAAGGTTCGATTCTTACCTCAGTGCAAATTTTATATTCATACAAACATGCTTCTGCGCTTGTAACAATAATAATAGGATGATTTGTATAGCGCCGTTTTTGTGAAAAATACCCCAAGGTGTACGAATAACATATGGGTATTTGTCATATAAAGATAAATTGAATAAATGCACACGTAAATTGCTTACCCAGGCTAGGCGGTTAGTGCTCACCTAAACTCACTTAAAGAATAAATTTTAAAAAAAATCACGAATCGGTCGCTAATGCGTCCACAGCCCTCAAACACTGTAAATAATTAAATGCGTAAAAAAAAAGGTTAATATCTATTAAAAACTACTTACGCTTTTCAGGTTATTTTACATATATATTCTCCAGTCCTAAAAATTATAAATATTTCAAATAAATACTAACTCTTCTTGTGCCACCAATCTTCTAATAAATATAACATCGATAGAAAAGGAGGATAAAATAGCAACTGTAAAAATCATATCATTTCTGTGCTTAAATTTCTATGCTGCAGGTAAGTATGTTTTTCTGTTTCTGTATGTACATAATTAGATAAAGAATGAGAAGTAATATTTGTACCGCGTCTTTGAGGTGATGTTTCTCAAAAACGGCGCTATACAAATCATCCAATTATTATTATTATAAGAATCCCAACCGATCAGGACTGTCCCATAAATCCGGAGATAGTGGAACTATGGCGTCCCCGATTGGGGTACGCTATGAGGATGAAGGGAGTGGGGAAGGAAATGAGATAATAAGAGGAAGGTTGGGAAGTATAGAACTATCGGTCTGGATGTCATGACGTTGACATGAATTGTGAAGTCTCAAACCTTACAAAAATTACATGACCACTGATTTTTATTGAAATATGCGATTGAAAACGATTATTTTCGAGGTATGTGTATAATACCTAGATTTATTTAGATCCGGGCAAAGGTATAACATTGTTCGGTTTTCCGAGCTGAATATTTTTTAGTATTTTCTTTGAACTGAGAGCAAACCGACAAAAAATATTGATAATGTAGTATTTAAACCCAGGTAGAATTATTAAGCCTTTTAAGGCTATTTTATAAGAATTCTCCAGTCCTACAATTGAACGATAAATATTTTAAATTAACTACCAACTCTTCTTTTGCCACAAATCTTTTAATAAATGTAATATCAATATCAAAGAAGGATAAATTAAGGAGAGGATTCTACATCATATTTAAACATTTTAAACTTTTTTCATTATTTAATAATAATAGCAAAGCATTTATTATTTGTATAGCGCAGTTTTGTATTATTTCACTTCAAGTGGGCAACACTATAATAAACTTTAAAATAATGATTAACTAAGTTAATTCAGTGCCATTCCTACAGTGCTACTTTCGTATTCTATTTATACATTTTTAACATCTTACATAGCGCCCTTGAGGTGATTTTCCCACGAAAACAGCGCTATAGAAGTAATCCAATTATTATTATATATTCTTAATATTACTCCTGCAGTACTGATTAGATACATATTCTTCTGATAAAATTACAAAATACTCGTATTATACATATAAACAGCGATACAAAAAGAACACATTCACAATAATAGCGCGCAAGTTGAAAAATTTTAAGACATGAGTCAGGTTATGTTCACCAATAACTGACTTTACATTAAAAAAATACGTAGGTACCGGAAACCAACTACCGAAGGCTTGAGAAAATGAAATTGAAGATAATTACGTGGAAAGACGATTTTTTTTAATTTCAGAAATTTATGTACCCAAATAACCATTTTTTAAAATTTATGCTTATTAAATTTTAAAAAAAATTATTAATATTATGTATTGTGTTTTTTTTTTAAAACAAACTGTCAAACGCGAATACGTGAAAACAATGTGAAAAATACATTTGAAAGAAGAAGTGAGTAACTCTGTGTTATGACATTTTATAGTTAAAATAATAAATTGATACAACTCATGCAGGTTTATTAATTATTAACTTGATCGTGCCATGCAGTCTTCCTGTTTCCAGGGATTTTAACGTATGGGTAACATTAAAACGAGAGAAATTACGTTTTCTACTAATTAAAAACATGTTTTTTAATAACCTGAGACCACTCCGGCAGCTAGTAATAAGTCGGGTAATCCTGTTTACGGGCAGAGCTGTATGAAACCTGACTCATGTTATATTATGAAATTATGGAACCGTGTGAAACAGACATGATTTATTCTATTTTTCAAAATGCCTCCTCAACTAATTATTTTAACTACTTTTGGTAAATATTCATATAAGCATGGATTTTTGTTGTAATTTTTTTTTATTATTTAAAAAAAACCAAACTAAGAACTTAAAACTTATTTCATATATAATACAATACATATATTAATTAGACATAAAACAAGCGTTTGTGTTGTTAGTTTGATTTTTTTTCGTAAATAAAAACAACCTAACCTAAAAGCCCTATAAAAACTTGAAACTTTACCAAGCTTTAAATGAATTAAAATGCGTGATTTTGCTTCTCCGGTGACTGAAATAGTTGTTCCTTATTGTAATTAAACTAATAAAAAGTGTCTATCATTAATTTTATGCGTATTAATAAATAAGTGCTTATATGCATATTTAATAAAATTTGATACCGCACAAGAGCCCCAACTGCCAGGAGTCAGTGGGATTAGCATCTCCAATTATTGGAGTGTGTTGTGAGCCTGAAGGGAGTGGGGTAAAGTATTCGGATATTCAAATCTGGTCACCAAACACGGCTAAATTCATTTCAAGCAACGTCTCGATTCTGAATGACAGTCTTTCAACAGATATTACAAAATTTATGTTAAGTTTGCGGAAAATAAAAATGTTTTGTCTTTTATAATATATATACATCATTTTTTAAAGCGAAAAACATAATTTTCAGTATAAATTGACTAAATTAATTCATTATTTTTAGATATTTGAGAATGAATAACCATCAAAAAGTTTTTTTTTTACAGAATGCAGGTTCAAATGAATTAGAAAACAACTTAACCCATATTCAATTGAAATATCCAACAATGCTACATAACTTCATTTAAATCAGTTCTTATAAGCGGGTAATCACGAAAAAAGCTTTCATAGAATTGCGGTACAAAAAAATCATAGCGCGTACTTTCATGAGAATGGAATGTCAATCCCAAACTCCAAACAACTCTCAATATTTACCATTCGTAAATCTGTTAAAAGTTTTCAATAACACGTCAAATATACGCCAACTATGACAAACATGTCCTACAATATCTGTATTACAACATTTGAGTACGAGAAAAAGTTTGGTAAAGAAAAGAACCGCTCAAAACAAGTTTTAAAACACGGCGACTTCGCCAAGTTTCAAATGTTTGATGTCCACCCGGAATAAAGTTTGTAAACAAAAAGTTACTTACATTTTACGAAAGTTGACAGAAGTAAATCCAAAGGATAGTCAATGATGTAGTCCACAAGTTCTAGAGACAGTTTGATTCATTATCAAACTATAAACACGTTACACACATTTCTAATGGTATGGTATTTCACTCTAGCGTCCGGCCATCTTCACTGACGGGACAAAGGGATGAACCCGTATTATTACACTTTCACCATAATATTTTTCACTTCACATAACTTATTAATAAATTTTTAACACGGTTTAGATTAAATATACCCTCGAATTAAATTAATTCCCTTTCAAAACGACCGCAAAACCGTCGATACTGTTCAAACACGAGCAAAAACACCGCACACCACACGACCGGAGGGGCTTGGGCCGGCCATTTTCTTTCTGAACAAAAATACCGTAAACTTCGGCGTTGCCAGTTGCGATCTCATGCGGCCAGAGGGGCTCGGTGTTGCCAGTGCGGAAAATATTTCACGTAAATACGACTTGGAGCCTACCCGAGATTTTAATAATGGGGAGAGTTGTTGTGAACTCGCGCTAGCGATGGAATAAAATAAATCGGGATTCTGTTACCTCGTTCTAATATGCATTTATAAATAAATGGACAATTATTTCCATTTAAGTATTGTAATCACGAACTCGTATTAGTAAATGCAAAACGAATAATGTTTTAGGATGATTAAATATTAAAAATAGACATTCCAAAGCCATGTATTGGTTCTTCCATTAAAATCAATGTGTAATGTTAATGATTTAATTTTGTTCATGTAAAATTATAATAAATTACATTTTCGTAAAAAGAATTTACTTTGTGGCTTGCCATAATTATAATGTAAACACATCCATTTAATACACCGATAGACCGGTTTCAGAACTACATTGAAATTATGTTTAAAAATAGTCCTGATGAAGGAAGGGTACTTCCGAAACCGGTCGATCATTATATTAAATTTAAGTGGTTTAGAACAAGTGTAAATGTTTAAATCATAATAAATTATTAAATTTTGTTTCTTTTCGTGGGGACACAAGGCTTTAAAATTTTATATCTAAATTAGTGTTTTCCTTTTTTATGCAATATTTGTTATTCGCTTCCTAAAGATAGTGCACTACTAGGGTAAATTTTTCAAAATTTTAAAATTCCCATCAAAAGGGTTTCTCCCAAACCGAATTTATTTTGCAGTTTTGAATAAAAAAATATGTATTTTTAATACTACCATGATAGTTTCGTTGTATTTTTGTTACATATATTTATATTTTAATTTAACTCTGCGCATAAAAAAATATACATATTTTTAAGATATAAAGAATTTTTTTAAATGCTGTTGTTTTTTATAAGTCTAAAAATTCAACTAAAAATCGCGAGTGAATGAAAAAAAACAACTTATTTACCATACTTTTTTAATGAATCTGTGGATACTTAAAACAGTATAAAAATGTGATCGTATACTTTAATACAGCTTATTTAAAATATATTACACAATATAACATCTTAAAAGATGCGTCATTTCGCATCTTTTTTAATTACATAATATGATCATATATCTCAGCTCGGTGGTTCAGTTTTATTAATGTTATAACGGATGTTGTACGAAATTCTCAAACAATGCCCTGTAGTGTATCTTTATCTACATCAACACAAAACCGCTACCTTAGTTTCCATTTTAAAATATGAATTATTCCGTTTCCCCTCATGGAAATTGCGAGTTTTTGTTTTTAGAAATAACTTTTTAATTGTTTTCGGGTATTGATATTGAACCTTTTCCCAGGTATAATTTGTAAATACCTCTTGTTATACTCTGCGCACCATAAAATAGAATCAAATATAAAACATACTGCTTCGTGTAAACTCAATACTAATAATGTTATAATTTTATATCATGTATCGATGGATTAAAGTTAAAATGTAGTATTCACAAAATGGCAATTATTATGAGATTGCTAAAAATCCAGTATATAATACCAATTTTTTTAAATGCGAACTTTAAGGAAGTATTTTTATTACTTTTTATGTTATGTTAACTAACATACTTTGTTTTGTAGTTACAAAATTTTAACTCTAAAGCAGCTTCTTCTGCGACTGTTTTTTGAAAACATTTACACAAAAAAAAACAAAACAAAGGGTCGTTTCCATACACATTTCTGTGTGCATATAGAATGTTTTTGTCTTCCGAAATAAATGGAAAACATTCCTCTCGATTGCGAAGAGGGGAAGGGGGGGAAGGGTTTGTTTCATTTTTTAAAATCGCTGCACGGTGCGGATCTATCTACGCCTCCCACCCGATGGTACTTCGTGAGGTTATTTGCTTATGTATCAGTAATAATAATAATTTATTTAACTGTTATGTATTCTCTTATTATGTCTGCTATTTCTAATAGGACAACAGGCCTCATATTAAGAACTTATAAAAGTAAACGTCGTTAAGTAAATATGCTTATAAGCACGTCTTTTTCTTGTTAGTTTTTATTATTATAAAAAAACTAGGAATCTAAAACCTACTTCATATATAATACAATGTTTTAATTAGACATAAAACAGGTTTTTAGGTTTTGGTTTGTGTTTTTTTTACGTAAATAAAAAATAATAAAAGCCACACAAAAACTTTTAATGAATTAAAATGGGTGATTTTGCTTCTTCGGTAAGTGAAATAGTTTTTTATTAATTTTGTGCATATTAAGAACGTCTTGGTTATGCATATTTAATAATCGTGACAAACACATTCATTAACTATATTACAATCGTTTACTCAAAATATTCCTTATTAATTTTACATTCATTGACATTTATATATTTTTTTTATTCAAACAATAAACAAAACAATGGTATTTTATTCCAACCTATTAAAATATGTATACATTCAAAATATTATTCTTGAACCCATCTTGTTGTCTACGCAAAATGTTTTGTTTTTAATCAAAACAAAACATTTTAGCAGGAGACGAATGTGTATGAAAACAAATGTTTTTGTGTATGGTTTTTTTTGTGATGTTTCGGAAAAAAGTTCGCAGGAGACGCGGCTTACGTCATCTACGAGTATATCATATCCTGGTAATTTGATAAGTAATCCCATCTCAAAAATCCAAGCAAAAACTAATATCTCTTTTTGCATACTGATGTTAGTGAAGAAAAAGGGGAAGACATAATTAATTTCGTTACCGCTATTTATTAATGAGGCTAAAATAGTGAAACTCATAACATTTATTAGTATAATATAATTTTCTTTATTTATTTAACAACTAACCCTTTATTCTTCACAATTGAATTAATGCTGCGTTTCAGCTTTGTCCGTGGTGTGCTGAAACGAATGCGCCTTACGTCAGTTGTCACTCGTTTGACGGCGGAGAGTTTTCGTTAAATTGCCGTGGTTGTCCGACGTACGATAATATGATTTGCATGAAATTGCACCGCGTCAATTATGAATTATTACATCTATTATGATTTCTTGACAGGAAGCAGCCATCGGGCACAGTGAGGCGTCAAATGTGCGTACGTCTAGAGTGCTTCGAAACTTTATAAGTTAAAAGTTTGCAGTATTATTATTATTGTTATCTTGTGAAGTTTTAAAAGATTAAGTGGATTATTATCATTTCTCTTGCATGAATCAAGATGCCTCATTCATCTCACTCGGAAATGTCGGACGAGGAGACGGGTCTGGGGTATCAAAACACGTTGGTAAGTACAAATTGCTGCTTTTATTATTAGTTAAAACTTTTGCAAAAATTTCAAACATTTGTTTACAAACTTTTGTTTTTTTTTTTCACCCGTTTTGTGGAAATAGGTTTTATAATATGACGAAATTATTTTAAAAACTTCTGAAAGATATAAATCTTAAATTTTTATTATTATTATCAAACATCAAATAAGAATCGAATTTAAATTTGACGAATCCGCTGATCTCCCTTTTAACATAAAAGTGACAAATGCAGCCGACAGTATTGTATATAAATCAAATATCACAATTGTTTTTATCATTAGACATAAGTCACAGCACTTATTCTTCCTTCCATAACACTATCATATAACTACTTGATTTTAAAACACTATAATAACGTAGGTTAGGTTAGTATTGTTTCAGTTACAATTTAAAAAGGTGTTTTCCAAAGTAACTTTATTGAATTAACTTTATTTCTCAATGTTTAATTTGTATATAGGATTCAGCAGACTTTGACAAATTTACCAAATCATGTGCCTTTCCATTAAATGATATATGTGTCGTAGAAATTATTTTATTTCATATCGAGGGGTACTGTCTACAACTTGGCAACTCAGAAATCACCATTAGCATCAATGTCAGTCTAAATCAACTTTATTTCCTCACTTATGTATGCCACGACACATGTTATTTGTTTGTGGTATACATGGGTGAGGAAATAAATGCGTGGTTTATGTGTGTAACTCGAAAACGCTGAGACAGTGTTACCTAGTTGTAATAATTACCCCGCTGTATTATATAATGTTAGCATTAACATGGATGCAATATTATATTATATTTTTATTATCAATTTAACGCAAGAAGGTTAAATACAATCAAATATACAGTATAATCCCACGGTTAGATAAAATGTCTTACAGAAATACAGAATGTTATAATATCTTAGCTTACATGCTTTGAAAATCCCTTTTTAAACATTTCTCTGTAATATTTACCACAAATATTAATCTTTTAGGCTTATGTTGCTCTTTGGCAGGTTAAACCTTTAGGTGCCACATGTATTTGTTTAAAATGCTGGAGAAGTGTCGATAATCCATGAATATATATATTTTTTTATTTTGATTCCTTTTATTTTTAGACGCATGTTTTTAATAATGTGACGTAATTTTAGAACCGTGGGTAAAGCGTGACGAATTTTATGGCTCGAGCTATATATCGTTCTGGGGCACTCAAGTACAATAATGTATCGGAACGACATATCATTCGATGGCATCTAAAGGGTTAAACATGCATTTAGTTTCCACGCTTTAGAACTCCTTTCAATTTAAAACCAAACAAATAATATAGTTGCTAACGTCTCTTTGTAATTAAGTCATTTTCTAGAAGGAAATATTTATATTTTGATGTAACTATCATTTCACTGTAATATAACAATTTTTTTGGTCTCAAGTTGTTTGAATTTGGGGTAATTATTTATAAAATTAAAATAAAACAAAGTGATGATACTATTTTAATTATAATGTCACAACAAAAGTGTTTGCTCCATAAGAAAATTAATTTATGTATTTTACTGAGTTTTTACAGTTTGTTTACACGTTAGTGAGAACAATTCAATTAAAAAACTCAGTCAAACGTTACATAATACAAAAGAGATGCAAAATAGATTATTTATAAAAAGGAAATAAAAAAGACCAGTGAAAAAATGGCAGAAGATAATGCAAGCAAGCAGAAAAAAATACAAGCAATTAGAAAGATATTTTGAAATGACAAGTAGTTAGCTTTGTTGCGTTTTCTTATTTTATTATGATTTTAACTTTAATAATAATGGTATCAAACCTTCCCAAACTTGCTCATGGCTGGGAATACAATTAGATTCAAATATAAACTGGAAAGAACATGTAACAAAAATAGTAGCGACAGTCATTAGCTTCTCTTTTGTACTGGGCACTGTGAATATCGATTCAATAATCTCTGCATATTATCGGTATGTCTATTCAATGATTAAGTACGTATTAGTATTTTGGGGAAATTCAGTAAACGCTAGATTTTTTTACTATCGCTTAAGAAAAATCACAAATACCGTTTTATCTGGATTCATGCGGACCCCTCTTTGAAAAACTGAAACTTCCGACGATCACAGATATATTGTATATAATGGAGTTCTGCCTATTAGTACGGTTATCTCCAGACAGGTTTCCACTAAAACACTCAACACATAAACACACGACAAGATTTACAGAAAACCTACTAGTACCACAAGTCGGCAAAACAATATTTCAAAAAGGTCCTTACTACATAGCAATTGAAGTATATAACAACCTTCCACGTGACATTAAACACACACACAATCTACTTCTATTTAAATCATCACTAAAAATATTCCTTCTGAACAAATGTCATTACACTTTAAACGAATACTTTTGAACACATAAATTGAACGCACATTTTATTTAAATATGTATTTTTTGAGTTAACTGTAAGAAATAGGATGTATACCTATAAGTTATCCTCTATGTATTTTATGCTTTTATTGGTACAATAAAGATATTTTGAATTTTGTGATCAACACTGCAAGGTTGTCCAAAATTTTATCTCAAAAAAGAGTAGGAATTTCAATGCATTGCAATACACCAAAAATCAAACAACATGCTTAATATTATTATGTAAACAATACATAATACAACTTATATTTTCTGTGTTTCGTGTATTTTGTATAATACATCAATTAACCTACACTTTCAAACATGCCACTATAATCCTTGACTCGACACTGGCTAGACTACTCCTGCGGGTGAAAAGAAATTAAAAACAACAAAAAAAACTATTGGTCGTGAGAATTTTCAATCATAATACTCTTTTGGTTCATCCATATACTTCCATTCATTAGAACATCACACGTGACCATCAAATAAGCTAGTATTTAAATTATTTGTAGAAATCTTATGGTAGATTGTTTTGGTTTCGTAATTTTCTTAATATATTCAATTGGGTCACCAACTTGAAAAAAACTGCCCGATGCTGCAGTGTAGAATTCTTAATAAGTGCAGATTTTTCAATTGTAAGTCTTACATCAATTTATAATGCATTTGTTTGTAGAAGAATAACAACAGATTGATTAAATTTATTATATATTTAGATTGCACGTGTCATATCATATTTTGTTATTGTATTTCTTCTATTGGAATTTTATTATTACATTGTATTAGGGCGATGCATTGCAAAGTAATGTGGTTTTAGTTTGAAATATTATAGATGCTTTGATTAAATACTGCCAGCAGAACACATCTTGGTCTTTGTTTAACAGGGCATTTTTTTTAGCGACTCTTTTTATAAGCCTAGAAAAAAAGTACGGTTTCAGGGAAATAAAAATGCCTTGAAGTGTAAAATCTTCTACAAATCCCTTTTTCGGATTTGCTTTTATTGTTTAATGTGCCAAATTGAGTCCTTTAGGATGTGAAAGGAAAACATCTCAAGGTTTGTGCCTGAGCTTCATAAAATAAAATAAAACATGCTTTTAGGCAATGGTTTTTTTGGATTAATCGAAACAGGCAGGCGGCGTTAAATTTTTTCTTATTTTCGGACCATTGTCGAATTTCCCAAAATAAACAACACGAAATGAGATAAACAGAAGTACAGAAAAATAACAGCACACACAAAATACATGAATGAAGTAATGACAAAATTACACATTCTCTTCTGTTATTCTGACTTCTGACATAGCCCGACTCAAGTATTTGATTGTGCCATGTCTTCCTTGGACGTTCCCGGCTTCTTCTTCCATTCACACTTGCATCATATATTCTCCTTACACTCTTTCCTTCGTTCATTCAGCCTTGTATTCTTTACGAATCTCAACATTTTTCACACTATCATACATGGTTTTACCGCACATTCGCCTCAGAGATCTCATTCCTACAGCATTCAGTCTACTTTCATCCTTCCTCTGCTAGTTTCATGCCTCACTGCCATACATTAGTGTTGGCATCAGCACACAATTGTGGACTGCTAGCTTCGCTTCTTTGGACAACTTTTTGTTAGCGCCAACCGTATTCAGTTCTCCGTTAATGGAGTTTCCTGCATTCACTCTTCTTTCAATATTCTTATCAGTCTTTCCATCTCTCGTTAACATACTTCCCAAATACACAAACTTAAAAGCCTTTCCTTTATGGACCCAAACAGTCATTAGGTGTACATGTCTACAACATATATATATATAATATACATTGTCATCTTTTCTATAGCGCCGTTTAGTGTTAAAATCACCTGAAGGATGTTTTACATTTTGTTAAAGTTTGTAGCTCCTTTTAAAGATATGTTTTTAGATTTGTTTTAAAGATTTCAAAATTGTTTTCTGACCTCAGACCAAATGGAAGGTCATTCCAAGAATGTGGACCCAGTACATTAAAAACACTGTCCTCAAATTGGACAGCATTCGTACGAGAGGGTTCAACCATTCTGTTTGACGCATCAGACTTGGCCGACCTGAGCGTGAGTTGCCTCTGAGTAAGATTGTCCCTCACGCAGAGATCTGTCAAGTATGATGGTGCCAGCTCGTTCAGTGCCTTATACACTGTAAGACAAATTTAAAATTGAACTCTTTCTGTGACTCAGAGCCGGTGTAAGAATATGCATAACATATATACACAGCATGTTTTTGACATTGTGTGGTAAAACTATGTATGACCGTATTACAAATGCGGACGTACGGAAAGAAAGACATGAAGGGGACGTCCGCGGAAGGAAAGGCAAGATGAAGGGAATGGATCATGTATGCACACACATTATGTTTTTTGTTCTTTGCTTTTTGTAGCATTGTAATTTTTAAATTTGAAAGAGAGAGAAGCATTGCCTAGTTACGAACCTGACAGTATTTGAAAATCTATTACCATCGCAGTAAGCGGATGATATTGCTCGTGTGGTGATGGATGACTTAGCCGGCTGAGGAATTGAATTCACGATGCCTGGGCGGAACCCAGACGCGATGCCAACTCAGCCACTGTGAATACCACACAAAACGTTCCAACTGCCCAAAGCCAGTAAGACTATAGCATCCCCAATATGTTGTAAGGCAGAAGGCAGTGGGGAGGAAAAATAGACGAGGTTGGGAAGTCGCTGGCTATTCAGATCTGGTCACTAAATACGACTAATGCCATTTCAAGCCACATTTCGTTTCTGAATGCTGGTCTTTAACCAGGGGTATACTGACAGTATTTACCACTCTGGAAAGTAATTTGTCTAAATATAATTCCCTATCCAATTTTCAAAGAAATAATAAGTCACTGTTAACAATTACAAAAAAAAAACAGCACATGATTGCCTCGTCCAAATTTTGTCAGAAATTCAAATATGTATTCTAAATTTAGGGAAAATCCCAAAATGTCGGTAAGTTAAGTTTTCAATTCCCCGAATAAGTCAATTCTTAGAAATAATACGATACTTGCCAAAATTCAAAGTCAATCAGATCAAAAATGAACTGCTTTGATGGTTTTTTTCGGGGCGCCCGGTAGGGAAAACAATGTAGATAAATTTGGGCGGAATAATACAAAACATTTCACGATTATTATTTCTAAGTGTTATGATTTCTATAATTTCAGATAGATCTGTAAATATTTAAATTGAAAGCTACACGTCTAACAGTATTAACTTATATGTAAATATTCCGCGTTTACATAAATATTATTAAATCTGCTGTGATTCTAACTATTGGATTATATAACTGTAGAAACTGGTTCACAATTTCACAATGTTGATCTATTTATGAATGTTTCCTACGACGGCTGTTGTATTTATTGTATTAGAAAACTATTAGAAAAAACTGCTATTTATCGTTATTACTAGCTGAATTACCCGGCGTTGTCCGGGGTTATTTATGGTTTGGAGTAAAGTTTTCAAATCCCTACCCCTACCCGTACCCCTACTTCTACTCACTACCCCTACCCCTACCCAGTAATTTTCCCCATCATCCAAGTGTTTTGTTGAGCAACTCTTTGTTTACCTGTTTCCAAACATTTTTTATCGTTGAAATTCCTTAATTGTCTATGAAGGTGCCCGCCCACTTTCACAGGCAATAAAATAGTGCCCGCCCACTTTCATAGACAACGAAATGACATCAAAGTAAAAAATTTCAATGTAAAATTAACATAGATGCATTGATTTTTCATGAATTACCAATCCACAACTTTTGTTTAAAAAACTAATACATAAACCAACATTTTATACTTATTCGTTAAAAAAATGCTGAAAATTAAGTGTTAGCTTGACTTTTGTAAATGCTGCCAAAGTACATTATTAGTTTCGTACATTTGACATTTGGCGTTTCTCCTCCGTCAAAAACAAGACAAAACATAGCTCATAATAAGTAAAATAAGTTAGATTCTCTTCAGTTTTATTTAAAACATACAAAAAGATGTTTTTGACATTAGAAAACGGAAATAAATCTTTGTCATTCAATATTTCGACTGCGTAAAATAGATCGCAAACCAATAATGACATTTGACATTTCGGTGGAATTTTTTCATCCCGACGACACTTTTTATAACTAGTTCTCTGTTGAGCGGAACTTAATCCACAAAAATCAATATCCTAAATTGATCGTAAATTCGATCGAGAATTTCGTTGGGAAGAGCGTATTTGCGCATTTAAACAGTATTGAGGCAAAATTAGCTCAACGGTTGCTCAGTAGGGTTGGGAAGAACGGCCGTTAGTGTTCAATTTTAGGAATTTTATTATATTTTGCGGATAAATTAAATCGCATCATTGAATGTACATTAAAATACTAAAAAGGGTGTACGTAGAAAATGTTGGATGTTTTTTTTAAAGATTACCTTGACTATTTATAATTAACACAAGTTACGTATTTCATAATGTCTGTCGTAATAAATGTAATTTTCGGCATTTCAGTTATTTCTGAGTAGGTAGTAACAAAAGGTAGGCAAATTCAGAAAATTTTATTAAATGTCCATTGAATTGATGATGGTTTGTGAGTTAGATTGATGGAAAACGAGATATAGGAAGACGCCACATGGCTTCAAAGTCCTCCTTGGAGCGGTGCCAGAGGGACCAATGTTTCTTTACCTTTGAGTAAGCATCTCGGAGCAGGCTTTATTTAAAACTAAAAACACTTTTCTTTATCTCCAGTCCTCATAAGTTTTTTCACCATTCGTTTAACATAACCATTATTAACACACCAGTTGAATCTGGGAATATGATTTGAATGAAAATGACAGATGAAACCACAAATTCATTTCAAACCCGAGATGAAAATAACTTTGAGAATGCTAGATTTATTTATTTTCGATAAGGAAATAATTCTTTAAATTCAAGATTTATATCATTTTTTCAAAAGATTGGTATTCACTTTATGGCTTCATTATTAATAAATGAATTAAAAATTATTTTGTAATTTCCACTTTATTAATATATACATGTCAATATGTTTCGAAAGCGATGATTTCCTCATCGGAAATATATAGAATACTAAAAAATAATAATGTCAAGTGTAGACAAATGATAACAGTTCTGCGACTATCGACCAATGTCACAAAATATTTATAAAACTACTCCCATGACTTTCATATTTTTTACCATTTCTTGTTTATTGCAATGTATTTGAATATGTTAGTTTACTACTGTTTTATGGAGACTACGATAAATAATTGATAAATGAATTGAAAATTACTTTGTAATCACCACTCTATTAACATATACATTTCAACATGTTTCGAAAGCGAAGCTTTCCTCACCAGGGATATACAGAATACTAAAAAATAACAATGTAAAGTATAGACAAATAAACATAGAACACAATGATGTAAGAATAGACAAATTATAAAGATAAACAAAAATTAATTAAAGTAGGTAAGTAATTAATCAAATGTGTTAATTAAAAAATATTATAAAATATTGAGTATCAAATTTATATTAGAAATTAAAAAAAGTAATTAATTTTATTATTAATATTAATATGAAAATAAATTCTAGAGACAGCCATTTAAAGAAAATTGTATATTAATTATATTTAATTGACTATTAATACATTTTTTAATTTCTGAAATTTCAAATTTGGCTAATTGTAAACCGGTTGTATGTAAAATTTTTAAACCTTTATTTATATAAAAATAATTGTTGGTTTCCAAAATATGATTGGCAAATTAAGTGTTTTAATTTTTGTTTATGTTTATAATTTGTCTATTCTTATATTATTGTGTTCTATGTTTATCATTTGTCTATGCTTGATATTATTATTTTTTAGTATTCGGTATATTCCTGACGAGGAAAACTTCGCTTTCGAAACATGTTGACATGAATATATTAATAAAGCGGTGATTACAAAGTAGTTTTTAATTTATTTATCATGATTTATAGTTCAGGTCTTTTCACTAAGCATAACTTGCCTTGAAAAGGGAGTAAGTCGGTTACTCGCCGTGAATGTCGATCTCGACCCATCTGACTGCTAGTCAAGCTCCCTACCCACCGGGCTATTGACCACCATACGAAAGTTAATACGCTTCCATGCTTTATTTTCCGAATTTTATGTAACATAGATACATAGATAACATAACAACGTTTACAAGGTAACCGGATAATTCAACACACGTATGAATCGGCACACTTTTTAAAAGTGATATAAAGTCAGTACAAGTATTAAAAAAAAAATATCCCGAAAACCTAATCTTGCCCAATTAATATATATATATATATATATATTTTTTTTTTATTATAAAAAGAAAAAAATAATAATACTTTAGATAATCGGTTATAAGTCTAGAGTTGACGAAAGGAAGAGTATGTATGTATGATAATAATAATATTTGGATGATTTGTATAGCGCCGTTATTGTAAAAAATTACTTGTATCACGCTGTACAAATATTTTTTTCCAATTATCTGTCTTATAACTAACTTACAGACAATCTATTATTATAACTTATGGCTAGAGAATTGCACCCACCAGGTCATCGATCTGTAATACTAAACTACATTTACAACGCATTAGACTAATTAACGTGATGCCGCGTTTAAATATACATAATTTGTTAAAGAAGCAATGAGTGCGTACCGAGATTGAGTAGTGTGGCGTTATTTCCTCTTTTTTTAATCTTAAAATATTTTTTTTGTTGTAATAATTTATTGAAGCTTATAAACCTCATTGTAATTTATTTTTAAACATTGAAGATACTATTAATAACTCTCAAGATGAAGCATGAAACCGAAAAACACAGAAAAGAACGGTAGCAACTGGGACTCGAACCCAGGACCTCATGGCCTATCCGGAGCCTTGCGCTCTAATTCACTGATCTACAGCTACCCCATTCCGTTCCGTCGTTTAAAAAAAAACTTTAGAATGCAATCGTAAACAATGCAGGAGAAGATAATATATTATTGATTATTTTATCTGAAAACATCTATTTACAATTGAATGAAACGCTTGTAACTTTCGAACCAATCAAACGATTCGAAATGACTTTTTCACTATGATATATTATGTAGTGTCACTTGCTTTTAACCTTGTCTATAGGTTAAGAGCTAAGAAGAGGAGCTCGTCTAATTCCGGGAAACCACCCCTCGGGGCTTGAACGTGACCTTTCATAGCCCTTCACAGCCGTGATCCTCCCCGCCAGGGTCACAGTCGACTTAAAAATGTGTCAAGGGACGTCCTGGCTAATGGAATTCATGATAATTCGACATCTGCTGAATTCAGATTGAGAAAATTTAAATAAGTTAATCGGTCGCTTGGTTGAGCGGTCCAAAGTTATAATAATAATAATAATATTTGGATGATTTGCATAGCGCCGTTTTTGTGGAAAATCACCTTAACCTCCTTCGGCGCTGTACAAATATGCATATTTTTCCAATGTTCTATCTTATCACTAATTATAGAAAATTTTATCACTAACTATAGAAAATTTTACAAACTATGACTAATAAATCGCATTCTCCAATTCATCGATCTGTAATACCAAACTTTATGTACAATTAACGTGATGCCGCGTTAAAATATACATGTTATTATTTTTATGTACAGGCAGATAATATATTATTACACAGGACCATACCCTGGCAGGTCACTTGAGATAAACATTTATATTTCTTTCCAGACTTGTAAAATAAGTCAATAGATGTCTCATATAAATAAAAATCGGTTAGGTATATCCGAGACTCTATTCCGATTGCAATTGAGTTCGGGATGAAACTTTGCAATCATCATAAGGATAGCAGCCAATAATATGGGATTTATAAATAATGGAGGATAATATTAACAAATATCGAACTTGAAGTATGATATCGGTGTAAATGGCGTAAATTGAACTGGTCTCATTAGCTAAGTTAGTTAAGAGGTTACCACGGATAGGTAGAGGTCCTGGGTTCGAGTCCCAGATGCGAATGAAATCTTTTTAATTTCTGTTTTTTTTTTCGGTTTCGTGGTTCATTTGGGATGTGTTAATATTATCTTCTTCAATGATTAAATATTACAATGAGGTTTACAAACTTCAATAAGTTATAAAAAATAAATTGAATTTATATAGGTTCTGCAGGCAGAGGACATACTATTGGAAAACACATGTTATTGGAGATACTATTTAATCCTGGTATTTATTTTGATAATTATTTATGTTCTTTTATAATTTCTTCAAACGATTGGTATTCACTTTGTGGCGCCATTATTAATTAATTAATTTAAAAAAATCTTTATTTACACCACTTTATAAATATAGATAAATAATAAATAGTAATTTATAATAATTTAATATTTATGTGTATTTATAAAGCCGTGTAAACAAAGTATATTTTTAAATTAATTAATTTATGTTCTTGCTCGTTGTTTGGAAAGAAAAACCCTATTTTATGGAAGCTATTTACTTATTATTTAATAATTGAAAAAGGTTATATTAACAAATCTTAAAGGAAATACGAAACCAAAAATAAAAAAAAATATCAGTCGCATCTGGGAATTGAACCCAGGACCTCCGTCTTACCGGGACAACAGAGTAAAATAAATTGAGTATTTATTATTTATTTATTTACATACAGTTTATATAATATAAGCAATTATTATATAGAATGATGTGTACGTACTGTAAATTATCGATATACAATAGTGTATCGTGGAGGCCTCACTAGGAGAACCTGTACTGAAGTGTTCACGTATTGATGATATAGTATTATTGCGAGATGGTTATACAATTATGTCTAAGAATAATAAAAAAAATTATAAAAAAATATATTGTAAATAAGACAAAAACGAAAATTTATTAATTATTTACTTTTGTAATTAAGATATGAAAAAAAAGTTCCTTTTGTTTTTATCCAGATCGAGATATTAAGTTTTATTAAATGTGTTGGTGTATTCTCTCTTGTTGTTTTTAAGATGTAGGCATGTGATTATATAGTTTAATTGGATAGTATTTAAAATGTTCTTGTCCGTGGGTGGTATGTTGTAATGGGTGTAGTTTGTTGAAGATCTTGTTATAATCATTGATCGGGATTGTAGGGGGATATGAAGATTAGATTTGAAGAGATTAAGGATTTCAAACTTAGCATAAAGTTGTCTAATTGTCATAATGTCTAAAAGCTTGAAAATTTCCGCAGAATCTGTTAATGTAATCTGCTGAGTTCGCAGTTCCCAGTCAGTGGAATTTTTCCTTAACAAGCATTTGTGCAGTAAACTCCCATAAAAATATAAGAAAATAAAATAAACATCTATCGTAATATTACCACACTTTAAATAGCGCGCCATCGCCAAGTGCTCAAACATTCACCTGTTCGTATAGGTAATCCTGCCCGAGCGCGAGTCCGAAATGTTTCCATATGTGCGTTATGAATTCAGCGCATATGGGGCTTTTTGTCCTAATAAATATTTCATACGTTATAATTCTCGTAGCGATCGGCGGTAATTTATGCCGAGCGTGCAATCCTTCGGAATCTACAAGGCGACCGTGTGCGCAGTTATGTGAAGATTTATTAATAACAAATTTGTACGAAATAGTATTTTGCAAGAATCAGCATGTTTTTTCTGCGATTGTCGTGTTTTAAGCCGTTATTAAAATAAGGTAATTACCAAAGATTATATGTTTTTATATTAAAAAAAAACAGTAAAATTAAAGTATTTTTTGTAACCGACGACATTATTACTGTTCGTTAGCCACGGACGTTTTAATGAATCGCCGAATTGTATCTTGTTGCTAGGTCGCTAATTTCTGGTGCAGTGATATGGTGAAATTCCTTTAGATCTAGGGAAAAATATATAAAATATGGAAAAGAACAACATAGTATTTTTTATGTAGTAGGATTTTTTCTCACTTTATTGAATTCGCATTGTGATGGACCACGAACCGCCACTGTTCTAAGGGTCTAGCAAAGTCCTCAATCAACTTTTCCCGCTTATGACGATGGTAGTGGGGGGAATTAAAATGTTGTCTGGTTAATCGTAACCTGGGAATATTTGACTTTCTTAAAAAAATAAAGAAATTATGATCCCATCATAAGCGATAAGGGATAGATGCTTTTGAAATATGGATCTTCAGGCTCATTCCGTTGCAAATTTACGTAAGACACATTTGTCCTCTTCAATGTCCTGCAAAGATAGGGTAACTAATTTACATTAGACACCACTGTTCTCTTCAGTGTCCTGGACTGACAGGGTAACTAATTTACATTAGACACCACTGTTCTCTTCAGTGTCCTGGACTGACAGGGTAACTAATTTACATTAGACACCACTGTTCTCTTCAGTGTTCTGGACTGACAGGGTAACTAATTTACATTAGACACCACTGTTCTCTTCAGTGTCCTGGACTGACAGGGTAACTAATTTACATTAGACACCACTGTTCTCTTCAATGTCCTGGACTGACAGGGTAACTAATTTACATTAGACACCACTGTTCTCTTCAGTGTCCTGGACTGACAGGGTAACTAATTTACATTAGACACCACTGTTCTCTTCAATGTCCTGGACTGACAGGGTAACTAATTTACATTAGACACCACTGTTCTCTTCAGTGTCCTGGACTGACAGGGTAACTAATTTACATTAGACACCACTGTTCTCTTCAGTGTCCTGGACTGACAGGGTAACTAATTTACATTAGACACCACTGTTCTCTTCAGTGTCCTGGACTGACAGGGTAACTAATTTACATTAGACACCACTGTTCTCTTCAGTGTCCTGGACTGACAGGGTAACTAATTTACATTAGACATCACTGTTCTCTTCAATGTCCTGGACTGACAGGGTAACTAATTTACATTAGACACCACTGTTCTCTTCAGTGTCCTGGACTGACAGGGTAACTAATTTACATTAGACACCACTGTTCTCTTCAGTGTCCTGGACTGACAGGGTAACTAATTTACATTAGACACCACTGTTCTCTTCAGTGTCCTGGACAGAGAGGGTAACTAATTTAGAAGTTTTTCGTCTAATGACGAAAACTAGGTCCTAGCTATAAAATGAAGAACTGTAATATATTGGTCTCTTAAAAAAAGAGCGACCCATTAGCGAATGGGTAGCGAATTACCCAACTGATAATCCCCAAATACATGGTACGACCAAGTGAATCAAATACTTGTAATGAAATCTGAATCTGAAGTCCGTCTTGTCTTAGCAATTATTAGTTTTGTTGGAATTCTCCTAATATGATCCACGGTAATACACGCCAGACCTGCGCGGTACACGTCCATATTGAAACTAATACATTATGCATTATATGTCCGTTAGCTGTTCAATACTGATAAAGAAATGCTGTAATAGTCTCATTTTACATACGGAATGCTAATCTCCTCTCAAGGCAGAACATTGTCCCACTAAACGTGGTAAATGTTAGCCATTAAACGCATTGGCATACTTCATTAATTATTAGTATTCACTTCTTCAATAAACGCAAATTCGCTTTGTGGCATTATTTTAAATTAAATAATTAAAATTATTTTATGAAAATAAAACAATAACTTTGTTTATAACCACGAGAATTTTATTACGACCGACCGGTTTCGCTTAACATAAGCATCTTCAGGGTACAAACATTAAACTTTAATTTTTCAGTTTAATTTTTGTACCCTGAAGATGCTCATGTTAAGCGAAACCGGTCGGTCGTAATAAAATTAAATAAAATTCTCGTGGTTATAAACAAAGTTATTGTTTTATTTTCATTAAATATGTCTAACCACAAAGTGACTGCTTTCTATCAAAATATAAAATTATTTTCTTTACACCACTATTTAATAAATGAATATCTACATAATAGGAAACTAATGGTCCCCCCCTCAGAATACAACGTATGCTGAAAATAATTTATAAACATAGTAAAAAAAATAACAAGAAGTGGTGAGAGAAACTAACTAACTAACTAACCATCACGCCGTTTCTCCGCAGGGGTAGGCAGAGAGGACGGACCGCCAAACAATTCGATCTTGGCACACACTTCTTTCTTCGTTCACATTCATACATCGTCTCATACATTCTCTTCTATTATTCCGACTTCTGACATGGCCCGACTTAAGTATTTGATTCACTTGATCGTTCCATGTCTTCCTCGGACGTCCCCGGCTTCTTCTTCCATTCACATTCGCGTCATACATTCTTCTTACACTCCTTTCTTCGTTCATTCGCTCCACATGCCCAAACCATCTAAGCGTCCCTTTCTTAATCTCACTCATTACGCTTACATCAATCAGCCTTGCATTCTTTACGAATTTAAATATTTTTCACACGATCATACATAGTTTTACCACACATTCGTCTCAGATATCTCATTTCTACGGCATTCAGTTTACTTTAATCCTTCTTCTGCCAATTCCATGCCTCACTGCCATACATCAGGGTTGGTATCAGCACTCCATTGTGGACTGCTAGCTTCGCTTCTTAAGTGGTGAGAGAGAGGTAAATAATTAGGTATTAATGTTAAAATAAAGAATTTAACATTTAAATTATTATATTAATATTAGAATTTTCTCAACAAAGCCCTCCATTGATATATTTTATGTGACCCTGAGTGACCAGCTCAGGTATGGGGGCTCCATCGAAGTTAGAGTAATGTTAGCTTCTCAGAACCTGCAGATACTTTAAGAGGAACGGCTGCGCTGCCTGTTTCATACATACCTTAATTTACGATTTAAGGCCAAAATATTCATCCAAACTGAATGATATATTTTTTTAATCAAATGTATAGTAAATATCTAGTACAGATGAGAAATATTTTATTTTTTATAAAATAAAACAATAACTTTGTTTTACATCACTTTTTTTTAAAAAATAAATTTTATAAAAGAAATTTTTCATAATTTTAAAGGCAACATAAAAAATATTTGCTGGCTTACGGTAATTTAAAAAAAAATTTATCATATGTGCTATGTAAATATGGTTGCGTAAATTAAAAAATAAAGACAAAACATTTAAAAAGAAACGTTTTTTCGGGTAATTATTTTAAATTATGTTCGGCAAATTTGTGTTCCAACGTAAATTGGTCGTTTTTAATTTAATATAAAGTCCACCATGATGGTGATTTTATTATTATTGTTAAAAGTGACTCTATAATCGCGAAAAATCAATTCCTTTAATGGCCTATATTTCATAATTTAAAATAAAAATAAATTAAATTTTTCTCATCCGTACTAGATATTACTAAACCTTTAATTAAAAAAAAATATTATTCAGTTTGGATGGGTATTTTGGCTTCAAATCCAAAATTAAGTTTTGTCTGAAACAGGCCGCGCAGTCGTTCCTCTTAACAAACGGATTGCAATCTTTGGAGCACAGATGTCAGGTGGGAATGCTGTCGGTATTTTAATGGAAGATTGTCTGAGGAACTTAAATTAATAATAATACGTATTATTGATGTATTTGATCGTAGACGTCAGTCAAATTATGATTTAAATTAGGGAATAATAAAGAAATATAATTTCAAGTATCAATTTGTAAACATTAAATTACGAATTTATATTTGGGAATAATATAATTTAATCACCTCCTTTGGGTGCACCGGGCAAAACCCTAGTTTTATTTATTATTATTTAAACTGCACGTGTAAATTCTGCGCTGGTCATTGGTCATGATTTGGACGTCGCCCAACTTGCTGATTGCTAGCAAATTTGTAAGTAAATAAACGTCAATCTTCAGGTAATTCGTGAAGCATACAAAGCGAACCCGTCCTCGTAAATTATTATTTTAGTGTGGTATTTATTTTTTACTAGCCGATGTGTACCCGGCCTTACCCGTCTTTGTTTTGAAATAAAGTCATGAAGTTGTGAATTTGACAGCGAAATTAATGCATTGTGACGATTTTTATTATCTCTAAACAATGAAACATTGATTTTAAAATTTTATTTTATTCCAAACATTTATTTTTCATAATGTATCTAAATAATAAAGTTCTTAAGTAGGTACCGACTTGTATTTTCCATTTTGAAAATATTCTACCCAACCAAACCTTTTTCTTTTGAATATGTAATCTGTGGCTAACCAGAGTGGTATATCTATGGGCTAACAAAATGGGGGGTTCAATGATTTTCATACTAATTTTAAAACGTTACAGCAACAGTTTTACATATTGGATTTCATTAAAACTACTCTCTAAACCTTCTCGGAACTAATAAGGACAAACTATAGAGTGGAGTAATTTTCGAGAAAATCGAGGACAGACAGAGACAAACACTCATTTTTATATATTAAGATTTTATCTTATGTCTTAATAAATAATTCATGGTACAATTCCGATGCTTTATGACCTCAGATCAGAATGGTTAAGCTTATCGTATGACCAGTCTGTGGCTGAGTTGAAAAAGGCGTCGGGTTCCCATTCAAGCGTCGTGGGTTCAATTCCTCTATCACTGCACAAGCAACATCTTATAATGATGGTAGCAGGATATATATTATTTAAATATTGTCAGGTTTTTCGTAATCAAACAAAGATGGAAAAAGCGTGGAAACCTGTACACTAAATCAAGCAGAATCACTGACGTCAGAATGATTAGACTTGCCCTAACTACCATTTCGATGGCTGGAGGCAATGGTCACGTGACACCCATTTTGGCACCAGCCTAGTTCACTATCGTCCAGGTTTATTTCGCATGATTTTGACTGCGGTAAGCAAATTACCAAACATTTTTAAAAAGGGTCAAACTAAATACTCTTACCAAATATTCAGTTTATGTAAACAAGTTGAACTTTTAAAAACTTATTTGTTGTTTTACTTAAATTGACGGCACGCCTAGCGCACCTCTCGCCCTCTTATTTTGTTTGTACTATTCAAAATGTGAACTTTGCTTGAAATGGCTTTATCTGTATGATTTTTTATGATTAAAGAACATTTTTAATTTATTTCCATTTTTTACCGGACCGGTTTCACCCTGCAACAGGCACATTCAGACTGTAAAATTTCAAGTAAAGTTTAGTGGCCAAATCTGAATAGCTAGGCACTTCCCATCCCTACTTTTTACAATCTCCTTCCCCTCCCAATTCCCTTCAGCCTCACAGCATTCTCTAATTAGGGATCCCATGGCCCCACTGGCTGTAGACGGTAGGGAACAGTGGATATAAATTTTTTATTCAATGTTTTATAATAATTTTGATTGATTATTACCTACTTTAATCAATTTTTGTTTATATTTATCATTTGTCTATACTTGACATTATTATTTTTTAGTATTCTGTAATTCCTGACGAGGAAAACATCGCTTTCGAAACATGTTGATATGTGTATATTAATAGAGTGGTGATTATAAAGTAATTTTTAATTAATTTATTAATAATGACGCCACAAATTGCATACTAATATTTTGAAGAAATTATGAAGTATTGTTATTTAAAAATGATATTTTTCTGCACTGTTTACCAACGTCGATTATTAAATAAATAAATAATGGATGTTGTAGGCTTTTACTTGTAAAAAATACTAACTCAGATGTTTGCTAGAGCGTGGATCATTATCAAGTATTATCGTGAATTGTATGTGAACCATATTATCGATTCGAAACGTAAATTATCAGGTTTGCTAAGTATTTCCCGATAACGTGATAACCTAGTTGAAAGAAAACATAGATGAGTGATACGTGATACGTAAATATTGACATTTTCGTGAGTAGCTTTTTAAGATAAATCGTCTTTATCATTCGGATGGATAAGTGAAGAATGAGAATTGGGTGATTTATAGAATTTCGTAAGTAAGTTGGATTAGCAAATGATGTTAATCTTGAATACTCATTTATGTTTTAAATTATAGATAAAAGCGAAGGTTAAGATAAGTTCATAATGAATTATTTAGATAAAATATTTTTTGGCTTATATTGATTTAAAATTTTTATGCGAATACCGCACAAGAGGCTAAACTGCGGGACTATGTCATTGACATGAGTCTAAAGGTAGTGTGGAAGGGAAGGAGCTATTATATGGGTAGATTTTGGTTATTATAATTTGTTAATTACTTATTTTTCCATTATTGTTTTTCAGGAATGAAGGATTGGCTTAGTTTTATTACATTTTTCTATTGAATACTCAGTATCTGTCCTTACAATCAATACATTGGCATTGAGAAGGCAATAATTTGTATCTGCCTTTCGCATTATTTTACAGGACAGATAAAACAAAGTTTTAGAATCTATGGAATAGACTCAATTATTAAGTTGATTAATTTTATTCAGTTGACATAGTTTAATATTTCTATTTTTGCAACTGCTGTGGAATTTCATTGTAATGATTAAATAAAATACACCTTTTAACTTTTCCCCTTTTTTAAAGAATGTAATTTATTACCAAAGTGCAAAGCATTTAAAAATTCCACGGTACCGTCAAAATAAGTTTTTAAAATAGATCATAACAATAAAAGTACATCATTATTTCCCAGAAGTGCATAAATATAATTCTTATGAAAACAAATTACCGAAAATCCTGATAACCTTGATATTACAACTATGATGGGAAAGTCCTAGAATAAACTCATTATCGATCAGTATTCGCCAACCTTTTATTAAATATTATAAAAACATCATTACAATAAAAACAACTGCAGCCCACCTTAAAAATCATTTTTTAATGATATGTAAAGTAATATTATGAATAAATTCAAACGTACCATGTAATTTTTATTTTTTATTAAAAAACATTTTGTAATTTTTTTCTATGTACGTAATGAATAATCAATTAAAGAAACAAGATGACTCTCCTCTAATATATCCATTATAGTGTGACCTTACTTACATGCAGTATATAACATATGGATATAAATAGGAAACACATAATAAAATACCGGGGTAAAATTTAACTGGGAATTTCGTCGCAGACATCCAAGGCGAACTCTAATAAACATATTACCCTGATGTGTACCTATTATAACATAATAAAATATTTTAAAGACCCAATAAAATGTATCTGGCTACACGCAGTTCATGTAACTACAGGACAAAAACTGCTATAAAATTAATTTTAGCAAACAAGATGGAAATCACAGGAAAAAAACAAAACCAGAAATCACCATCTGTTTAAATAAAAGCTGACACGAATTACATATTTTTTTAAAAACCCATAGATTCAGTAAACAAACACAATATAATCAGTCTTCCAGAGGGTAATAAACCAGCCCGAAAGTAGTTTTTTAAAAACATAATAGTAAACAGAACCGTCAGCATTAAACAAATTTCAAGTCATAAATAAAAACAATATTCGAAAACAATGGGCCTCACTCCTCACATAGATGCTATATTTTCCATAGATTTAGTTTTAATTGTGCCAGTCTGACGATGCCCGTGATAGGTTGAAACCGGTCCGGTCGAAAGAAAATAAGTGGAAAAAAGTTACAAAGGTTTTTTAATAAAAAAAAAATCATTTTAAAATGGAATTCTACCATGAATTTACAGTTTCAAAATTAGAAAGTTTTTATTTATGTTGTAAAGTGTTGTTTTGTCGTTATGAATAGTGTAGTGTAGTATATATACTTATATATGCCAAAATATGCATTTATGATGAAAAATAGTGCAGATATGCACTATCGACCAAAATGTTCCAATACCTATGTATTATACGCAATTACGCAATATGAAAATGCGCGATAATATTAACACAACAGGAGCGGTTGTACAGGTATTTTTTTAATATTTTCAGTTAAACCTTTTTTCCATTAACTCCACACAGGAGACGAGACCTTTAGGAAAATAATTTCAAACAGGGCTTATGTCATTTTTGCGGATGCTCTGTGGAGCAGTGGCGTGCAGCGCATAAAATGAACCGTGAGAAGAATTTAGTAAAACGACAATCTTAAATCAATACGTATTTTTTCCATGACTTTGGTAAGGAATTTGTACGCTCGTTTAATCGGTTGGCAATAATAATTAGCGGGATATGATAATAAAATAGTCGTTTTCAAAAACTCAATGCACTATTTATACCCGAACATGAAAAACTACAGAAAGTCTACCTTTGGTCATAGAGGAATGCACGTCACTGGTGTGGAGGGTCTTTTGGAGGACAGGTAGGAGTGCGCCTAGCTCTTGAAGAGAACCATATTATAGGAGGGAGGAAACACAGAAGTCGACAAATCATTCCACAGCCGAGCTGTTGAATACAAGAGAACGAGTCATATCATGTGGCAAATGTTAACCGTGTACAAATGTTGGGTGCGCGGTTGACGTGTTTCCTGACTGTGCATCGGTGAAAAAGGGATCAATGACACTAATTCCCCAGAGCATCTTTCATTGCAATGTCGGTAGAACAAGGACAGCATTCCCACCTGGTTTGTGCTGTAAAGATTGCAATCCGCTTATTAAGATAGGCGAATCTACCAACTGGACCGCCCGTTTCCGCAGAGTCGAGGATTTCTTTTTTGCATTTGGTAGTAACAAACGCATTAAAAACCTCCCCAAGTTTGATTTGAATATTGTGTTTTTTATGCACAAACAAATGTATCTAATCTGTATTTCGGTACTTTCCTTTATACCTAGCTCCTATATATATTTATTTACGCCTGTTAAAGGCTTTTACGTAGACATTTACAAATAATATTCAATAGGTACATATTATAATCAATATATATTAAAAAATAAAGTACACTAAACGTGCGGCCCGCAAAAACACAGAAACAAGTCCCGGTACGATCAAGGGAGGTATATGGTGTGGTAGATCTCTATCCCCCCTCCAGGATGGGGGGTCCCGTTTTAACCTACAGGGCGTGCTTTTGAAGATATAAGGGCTGGAAGTTTCGCCCTCTAGAAATTTCAAGAACAGTCTTCCGGAAAGTTCTAGAAGGTTGGATAAAGCTGTAGGAAAGTTCTGGAAGGAGTGGCGGAGTATGTCTACGTATATGTACTTTTCTTGGCGGTAAGTCTAGAAGGTTCTGGATGGTTCACAAATGCTTTAGAAAATTGTGGAAGGAGAAAGTTCTAGAAGCTTCCAGAAATGAGTGGCGGAGTGTGGCGGTGAGTATACAAGGTTGTGGAATGTTCTAAAAGGTTCGATAGTCTTAATTTTAATCAATATACGAGTATATTATAAAAAAAAGTATTCGAGAGCATTCCACAACATTCCAGAACATCCCGGAACATTCTGGAATGTTGTGGAAACCCCAGCCAGTAGGTAATATAAAAGTAAAAAACATAATTTGTTGTTTTTAATTATTTTTTTCAAATAAAATAGCTCCAATCGATGAAAAAACCGTACTAAAGTATGCTTATACTGTAATATTAATGTGCTAAATATCATATATCAACAACGTCGATGTATTTGTTCCCCAGATGTAATATTGCGGCGCTGAAGTAGAATTATCACAATAATATGGTAGGTGCTGTCTTTTAACTATCCTGCCAGGAACATGAACATAAATTAATTATAGCAATTCAGAAGAATAAAATATTGAATTAATAATAAAAAAAAAACACTTAAAATCGCAAATAATTTTACTAAATTTATTTCTAAATTGTAATCTAGGCATAGGTACTACATCTACATAATTTGGTCGATGATAAACCAGAATTATTGTTCTTCGATCAAATGCGTAAATTAAAATAAAATTAAAAAAAAAAACGTAAAAACCCATCGAGGTCGGATTAACCCACGGTGTTGTGATGACGTCACAGTCACGTGCTTAATTTGTGTACTAATGTTACCTTTCTCGACGTTCATAATCAAAACTCAATGTAGGATTACCCAACACGTTGTTTCGTTCAACAAACAAACTGTTAAACGACCGTCGATTTAATGTCTAACATATTTTTTTTATCTTCGCATTTATTCGTTTATTATCATTACGTTTTATCTCAGAAATGATGATGGACCAATTCATTATTTTTCTTAATGAATATCGCACAATAGTTTCAATAAGGAACTCCAATCCATTTTTTTTTATCAATAGTGATGTTCCAACTTAAATACCATTATATTTCGTTTTTTTTTTTTTTAAGTTAGTTTTCATAATTAAAATAATTTTCAATTTTTCAAAGCCCACCAAATCGCTCCAAATCTATGGCCGGTCAGTTTTTTAATCAGTTTTTAGGTTAGAATGTCAAATGTCAAAACAAGGATGATCTTTCCCGTACACAATTTTATATTCTATTCATAATAAACCATAACTAAACATAAATAATAAAATTATGTACCTTTTTAGAAACTTTAACTCAAAGAATAATAATAGTATTGAGCATCTCTCTCATAATATCCGTGTTGATAATTGGTTTGCTCATAAATACTTATTTCACTAATAATAGTTTTTTTTATATTGAACAACAATTGTAGAGTTTAAAGTCACCCAAATTAAGTTAAATTTTCGCCAAAACTAAAAAAATACATATAAATTCAAAACAAAAGTGAAAAATATTTTTTTTATACTAATCCAAAAATAAAATACGCACGTGACGTCAGATGTTCCAAATGCAATAGTACCAACATAACAGCGTGTTTTGATGAGATGATTTTTTATTCAATTTTAATTAACGATTTATAAATTCTACGTATAATTATATATCATAAAAGTTATATTAATATACTATTATGATAAAAGGTCATGCTTTAGGTCCAGAGAGCAAGTTGTTTCCCGGCGCATAACGCGCCTCTCCAACCTCCTCTGTCAGGACTGACCGAAGAACCCTCTGTGGTTGATTGATGGGCAGTGAATCCAGAGCGACGGTACCCCTTTCTACTCACCTCTGCCAGGACTGACCGAAAAACCCTCTGTGGTTGATTGATGGGCAGTGAATCCAGAGCGACGGTACCCTTTTCTACTCACCTCTGCCAGGACTGACCCAGAACCCTTTGGTGGTTGCTTGATGAACTGCGAATTCAGAGCGACGGTAAACCTCTACCAGGGCTGACCCAGAACCCTTTGGTGGTTGCTTGATGAACTGTGAATTCAGAGCGACGGTAATCCTTTGACAAGGACTGACACAAGAACCGTTTGGTGGTTGATTGATGTGCGGTTAATTCAGAGTGACGTGAATCAAGTGAGATATTACATATTTTGTGACTGAAATGTCAAGTGTTCTTTTAAATTGTTATACTGTCGTATTATTGCTAACTAACTTGTAAATTGATAAGACCCAAAATGAAGACCATTTCTGTTCTCCGTGTGTATTATTTAATTAATCCTTTACTACACCATAATAACCAAAAACGTATTTTCAATTCCGATTTCGCAAAAAATATTCGCGTAAAAATTGAAAGAATCACGCAACGATCAACATAATCTAAAATTTCATGCGTATTGTTCATCTTATGACGGCATTGTTGAATTATAATCCTCTTAATTCATTCATAAAACCTGGACACTAAACCAAGCTGATAATCTTTTACGACATGCACCTAAATACATTACCTTAAAATACATGCTAATATTTTCATCGTTTTAAGAATACCATCTTTTACAGACGTAAAATGTACCGAAACAGGCCGCTTGCATCACATTAAAAAAATTGTTTTTTCGGCTCAGGTAAAAATTTTAAGACATTCTGTATTTTTTTAAACCAGGGCGATTTTTTGAACATTTGACTCCGCATAATCGGACCATTTTTTATAAACCGGAAGGACGGGACATAATTTATGAATGCGGAATTTTTTTTATAAATTAGTCAAAAATTGTACATGAATGCCAGAGGAGAATAACGAAGCGTATCAAAACATCTTAGATGAGTATCTCATTATCTCGGTTTGTGCATTTGAATGAATTCCCACAAGAGTCCCAACTGCTCCCAACCGTCTGGAGCCAGTGAGACTATGGCATCCCCAATTGGAGAATGTTGTGAGGCTGAAGGTTTTGGGGAGGGGAAAGAGAAGGGGAAGTGGAAGGTGGGGAAAAGGTCTCTAGAACTTGAAAATCGATTCTCGGTCTGAGAGAATTTGTCTATAATCGATTTTCTGACAATCGAATGAATATGTCGTTGAAGTCCGTTGAGAGAATTTATGATCGATCATTAATCGATTCGACGCGCCCTTGAGTTGATTTTCCCACGAAAACGGTGCTATAGAAGTAATCCAATTATTATTATTATTATTATTCGGCCCATCGCTACTGCCAACTGTATGGAGCCAGTGGGACTATGGCGTCTGCTATTTTGGTGTGTTGTGAGGCTTAATGGAGTGGGGAGGGTAAGGAGATGCGGAAGAGGAAGGTTGAGAAGTACCTAACTATTCAGATCTGGTCACTAATATTTTTTTTATTTAACTTGAAAGAAGTCGGGGACGCCCTAGGAAGACATGGCACGATCAAATGAATCAAATACAAGGAGTCGGGCCGTGTCAGAAGTCTGAATAGCAGAAGAGAATGTATGAGACGATATTAAATGTGAACGAAGCAAGAAGTGTATGTCAAGATTGAGTTGTTTGGCTGTCCGTTTTCTCTGTCTACCCCTGCGGAGAAACGGCGTGGTGGTTAGTTAGTTAGCACATTTCATACCTCCACATTTAAACCGTCACAAGTTAAAATATGTCAAACTGGGAAAACACCCTCCCCTACTTATTCAGCTTTTCGATATACCCTAACTGGAGACGCTACAGTTCCACTGGATCCGACCAGTTATAAAAGGCCTTCCACACGACTGGTTTGCCCGCCCCAAAAAAGCCATGGCGTCGAAAGGTTCGACCATCCGGTCGTCCTTTCCTAAAGTCAAGCCTACCAACTTTGGGAAAGGACGACCGGATGGTCGTCACATATCAAATAATACATAGAGATATCCCAGCACGCAAGGGGAAGATGGGCGTGCCCCCAGTTTAAAAGTAAAACGTAAATAATTAAAACTATTCGACTTGTTTACAAAAATCGAATATTTTGTTAGAGTGTTTAGTTCGACTCTTTTGAAAATGTTTTATTATTTGCTTAGCGCAATCAAAATCACTCGAAACAAACATGGACAGCAGTGAACTAGGCTGGTGCCGAAACAGGTGTCACGTGACCTATGCCTCCAGCCGGCGAAATGGTATACCTAAGGCAAATTTATTCATTCTGACGACAGTGGAAGTCCGAAATGCGACGCTGATGTAAGCGTAATGAATAAGATTAAGAAAGGAACGATTAGATTATTTGGACTTGTGGAACGGATAAATGCAAAAAAGGAAGTGTAAGGAGAATACATAACGCGAAAGTGAATGGTAGAAGAAGTCGCGGACGCCCGAGATAGATGTGGCACGATCAAGTTAATCAAGTTAATGACGGCCTGCATGGTCAAGGGGAAAGGCGCTCGACTACGAATCCGAAGGTCGCGGGTTCAAATCCCGGCGTGCGCAAGTAAATTTTATTCAATTAATTTCTGCTGTTTCACAATTAATTCATTTAAAAATAATATATAGTATATTTGCGCACGTTCCAGAGTGGAAGATACTCTCAGTATCGCCCTGGTGAAATACCACCATTCAGAATTGAATCGTTGCTTGAAATGGCTTTTAGCCATGTTTAGTGACCAGATCTGAACAGCCAGGTATTCCCCCCCCCTTTTTTTTCCTTCCCCTCCACAATACTTTCAGCCTCACAACATTCCCCCATTGGGGATGCCACAGTCTCACTGGTGCCAGACAATTTGGAGCAGTTGGGACTCTTGTGCGGTATTCATATAAAAAAACAAACATTTAGATTTTTTTTAATCGTGTTCTCTGAGTTTAGAGCCAAGGACCGTACTGCTCTCCCACGGATGTCGCCGTGTAATCAAAAGCATCGTAACCACTACTCCACGGAGGTGTTATTGTTAGCTTCCTTCCTCACGCGTCACACATATTATTATCTTTTTGGTCTCGTTGATTCAACCCTAGTCACCTTCAACCTCTAGTTTCATCCGTGTCATCCCAACACTATAAACTGAGGATTATGTTTAACCCGAAATTCAAGCTAAGATTTGCTTAAAATAACGTACTCGAGGTTTAGGTATAAATTTGCGTTGTTCAGGGGTCACAAACCTTTTCAACATAGTTTTGAAATAATATTTTGCTCTAAACAACTAAGCTATCGCGATAACCTCCAGACCCGCCGTTATCTTCCGACACATATTATAGTATTAATAGCCGAGCGGTGAAATCCTTGGATTTGTTATTGGTTATCCTTTCATTGATAAATTGATTATTATACATTTAAAAAATAATCGTATAAATTCTTTTTGTCACCCACTGATTTCAAAAGTAATACACTTGCCCTAATACGAGCCAAAGGTCACGTGACAGCCATTTTTGCACCAGCCTAGTTCACGGCCGTCCATGTTTGTTTCGCGTGATTTTAACTGCCGAAAGCAAATTACAAATCATTTATAAAAAAATGTCAAACTAAATACTCTAACAAAATATTCGATTTTTATAAACAAGCTGAACTTTTTTTTTTATACTTATTAGCTGTTTCATTTAATTTGGCGGCACGCCTAGCTCATCCCCTTACTAAAAGCTAGCCGGAAGATTAAAGATAAGAGAGTGTGTGATCTTGTTGCCATTGTAAACATGGATTCCTGAGATAAACACCTCCCAGCCTCCGCTGTACCCTTTCATCTTCCAGTTCAAACACCCTCCACCGGGCTGGCTATACACTGGCGTGAAGGCGAAACAAAGAGATGGATTTTACATAATATCATCGCCCAAAAGCCGATTTGGCAAAGGTTAATATTGTTAATTTCGCCATCGGCTTGTACCGAAAACAGTCTGAGATCACCGAGAAGATCACGTGGGAGGTAATGGACGATATGTTGGAGAATCGAGACATTATGAAAGAATAGACATTTCTTGTAAATATTTAACTTGGCAGCCATTTAAATTGAATATTTGCATTAAAAACTTATTATAACGTTTACTTGCGCAAAATATTTACAATAGTGGTTGTTTTTCATAACAAGTAGGTAATTGACCTTTAAAAATTAGTTAAAGCCATCAACTAAAAAATAATAATATTGCATTCTCTATTTCTAAATATATTTCACCTTCCGCATGTTTTCCTAGATGCGGAAGGCGAAATATCTGTTGCAGGCATATATAACGCCTAGCAGGATTTAAAAATCGTATTCAAATTGTAAAATATATTCCAGTGGTGAAGGTTGCCAGTAGGACCTGTGGATTTTTACAGCAAGTATTAACTTTCCCCCTTATCAGAAAAAATTATGCTATGCTTTTTTTACGGTAACTCCACACAGGTGACCCTGAAGGAAATAATTTCCCTCAAGGCCTATATCATCTTTGGGGATGCTGTGTGGAGGGTAGAAGGTAGCTTATTGCTTAGTGGAACGGTCTTTACTATACATCTTTTGATTGTGTCGAGAAATCAAAGTTTTGTTACGGGGTTCTCTTATTTCATACTCTGACACCCCGTGTTAAAACTTATCTGATACAAAAGTACAAAAGATTTTATTAAGATCTACATGGCTCTCTGTCAATCACCATTAGAATAAGGTATTGTCGGATGGGGCAGTGCTAATGATAATATTCTTAATTTACTCATTAGAACACAAAAAGCCATCATGAAAATTATACTTAAAATCCCTGTAAGAACTAGCACTGACCAAATCTTCAACAAACTTTACATTATCTCAATAAAACAATTATACCCTAAAACAATACTACTTTACATTCAAAAATACAAAAAGCAAGAAATAACAACACACATATTAGAAATACTAGATCTCAGAGTCAAAAACACATCCAACTATGGTACTAAACTCTACAACAAAATGCCACTCTCCTTCAAAAATCACAACGACAATAATACATTTAGAATTAAAATAAAACGCCGGATACGTTACATAGGGAGATCTGAAATAGAAAATATATTAACACCAAATACAGACTAACACCGAAACCACTCGACTGCACTCAAAACACCCCACCTTTCAATTATTATCCTCAATACGGGAAATCCCTGTGATTATATCATTATTTGTTATTTTGTTATATAAAAAAGAAGATAATAAAACATTATTATTATTATATTAACGAGTGGGTTATTATATACGCATTTTTTGTCGGAATAAGGAATAACTACACATATAAAAAGGCATTAAAACCTTTAATTAACCTTTGGCCGTTTTTTTATGGAGTGTTTTTTTATAGTTTTCATATACGAGTATATAGTGTTTTAATATAAGCAAAGTTAACCCTAAAAAAGGATAGATTACAGTGACGATGGGTATTCTACCATAGAAAACGATGGATAAAGAAGAGAAGTATTATTTTTTTCAATTTTTAATTATTAATAATTTTTATTGAGATTAAAGACCTTATTTTAATATTTAATCATTGTAGAAAATAATATTAACATAGCCCAAATGAAATATGAAAACGGAAAAAATGACGGAAAATAAAAAGATTTCAGTCGCATCTGGGACTCGAACCCAGGTCCTCTGCCTATCCGGGGCAACCGCTTAACCAACTTAGCTAATGAGACCAGTTCAATTTATGCCATCTTCATCGATATCATATCTCAAATTCAAGATTTGTTAATATTATTCTCCATTTTTATTTTTTTGTAATCATCACCATTTTCATATTATTTTCCTAGTCAATGCATCTCTTGGCGTACCTGTCTCGCGTTAATTCGGATTCCACTGTCCACGGTCCATTGTATACTCTTGTTTTTCATTGTGCAGCATCTTTATACGAGTATGTTTTAACCAGCTTTGTCTGGGGTAACTAACTGGTCGTCTTACCTGATGAATTGCATTCTTAATAGAATTCTCCACATCAGATGTTTTGTTGGCATCAAGAGACCTGCAGCAAGTTCAATGTCGAGCACTTCTAGTATACTGGGGTTTCTAACTCGGTTCCATCGTCTTATTTCTATTATAAATATTCCCCCGGCCAAAGTATAACAAGGACAAAAAGTAAAAATAATATGATTACTTTTATAATTTTGATATTTTTTATGATATTGACATTTTTATAATATTATTTAAATCGGTGTTATAAAATTGGACTCTAGTATCTCAATAACAAATCTGTAATGCTTTTACCATTATTTTTTCTCTTTAATTTTTTTTTTCAACTTATGTACAGCACAAGATGCATGCGCCTAAATATAATAATTTTTGCCTACATTTGTATGATGATTGTAATTTATTGTTGTATTATATTATATTGTTGAAATAAACTCCTGCTGACAAGCTACTTGCAGTGGCTTAGCGGGTATAAGTTCCCACTGTATATAATTAATATTGTACAATAAAAAAAATAAAATAAAATTGACATTTGAAAAAGAACCCAGACCTATTTGTATTATATAACCACCTATTTGACAGTCCTGTCATCGTCGCCACTATTAAATTCCACATACCGACACAATACGTACACAACCAACTATCAGTCACACTCACTAACCAATAGGATGCATGATCTGGGGAACGAGTTTGGAGGTATTGTTGGTATATTTGCTGGCTCCATTTATAAAATAAAGCGTCATCTATACCAGCACTTTGATGAATTCTACAATTAATTATTGTAGCTTGAATAATCTAGCTTTAATGATATTTGCTATAATATTGGTTTAGTTTTCTATTTTATATTACTTCAAACGTTTTAAAAATATTTTCATTGCTTTATTGTTTAAAAAACATATGTACTTGCAATTTTCGATAGCTCATCTGTTTAAAAAATCCACGTAATACCCCAGATGGCGTGTGATCAAATAAAATAATAAAATCATACAGCGAGATTTCGAGATTGTCGTAGTATGACAGGATACTTATGAAAAAGATTCGCGAATCGAGGGATCGAATGTTTCCTACCCCCTCTGCATTCCCCCCTTTCAAACACAGAATTCTCTACAATACAGTGATTTAGAATAAACTGCAACCCCAAATATCAAAAGTCTTCGTTTTTTCTAATTCCTCTCTGTACTATCGAGATATCCAAAGCATCCTCGTTTGTACAAACAGTAGCAGACAAACAAATGGATATTCGGTACAGCAATAATAATTGCTGCTGATAATGAGTCTTTCGATAATAATTGGGAGAGATGGTTCATTATTAAGTCACCTGGAGAATTTAAAATCTGTAAAAGCTGTGCCAAGTTTTTGCTGAATACTCTAATTTAATTCTTGCAAATTGAGGGTTTCGTTGCATTGTCTATAATTTCAAGTCGTCATTGTTTATATAGTTTATATCGGGTCGTCTCTGAGATGGGTATTTAGAAGTATTATTGGTTGTGATGGTTGATTTGAGCTTTTGCAGTTAGTTGATTTTCAATCAAGATGACAAAGGTAGTCTTTTGTCCTCTCTGAGTTTCTTTTCAACATTGTTTAACTGTATTAACTACAGTCTTATTCTTTATGTATTTCCTTCTTATCCTTATCCTAGCTTCAAGCAAGTTCTTCCTAGTGGATCCAACGCCATTTCCAAACCCTGTATCCCAGATATTATCTTCTTCTCAATCTTCTTTATGCTTGGAGTATCTCAAAAGCTAGACGTACTATGTATGAATGGGGCTAACATTTATGTACTATTATTAATTATTGTATTACATAAATGCCGATCCTTTACTGTGGGCCCTACTTTTGAGTTTGGCAGCCCCCTCTAGCCTGGACCACTTAGATTACTGCTCGTTGGATAGATATTCCTTTCTCAGCCGACGGATTGTAGTCTTTTGGAAATTTAAATCAGATTTAAATGTATTTTTTACTCTTTGAAAAATAGCATCATTGATCCCTTTGACACCAATGTACAGCCGAGAGTCCCATTGAGTACCTAGTATTTGTGCACGGTAATTGAATGAATGAATCAAATTAATAAATTCAATCTCCTGACACGCTTGATCTGATTCTTAATTACACACAGAAATAATTTTTCATTTTTTAGGTTAGGCCTTGTAACCCAACGATTTTTTAACGCGCGGCAGCATAATTACGGCGCGGATACTAAGGGCGTCATCGCAAAGTCACCGGAAATATTGTGCAGTGTGCAGGACTCCATCTACCGTATAGAATCCGGCGCCGCAATCCATAAACACCAGTACGCCACAGTTTAAACCGCATCTAGTCAGCCAGTCAGTAATTCCGAGCAGCGCGTATGTTCACAGTCCGAATTCCCCAATTCAAGGAATTAAGAAATGTTTTCCGTATTAAGTTGTGACGTCGTAGTCACTACGTCTCTGGTCGATTGCCCGCGGCGATTCCGTCCGTGTTAGTCCCAGCGCGGCCAAGCCGTCAGGTTGGGGTGGGAATTTCCGAAGTAATCAGTGCTCGTAAGGCTCGTAATATTATTTTTAAAAACGAAACCATTATTCATTATCTAGTTGAGTAAAATTGTTATTTTCGTGTTTATTTTATTTTTAAATGTTTTATTTCCAACACTTTTAAAAAAAAATATTAATATTAGAATTTTTTAAATGAGTTAAATGGAGAAATTCACTAGACTAGGTGAATCAGACTACATCGATTCTCTACTGCGAATGAATCTGTCCATGTCTATTCCACAGTTGACATTTGCTACATGTTTGCGATCATTTTTACAACTCGTTTTATGCTCAAAAGATCGACTATCGAATGATTTGTGTTTTCTCCCTCCACCCTACGTACATAATGGGTATCTTCAAGACGTTGGTTCACTCCTTCCTTTCCTTCAAAATCCTTCCACACAGTATCCCGAAAGATACCACAGACCTTGAAGGAAACCTCAGATACCAAGTTCTACCATTTCCAAAATTACTTCAATTTGAAACAGCAATTACATACGTTGCCCCTTTCAGATGTATGGCCGCTATACGCGGGACCTATCAGCGGCAGCAAGAAGCGAGGCAAGAAGACTCAAGAGACTCGACCGCCGGAGGAAGAGGGATGACAAAGCGAGGGAGAGGGAACTCATCAACAAACCTACCGGACGATTCGCAAAGGCTTTTGGTAAGCAGTGACTTATTGATATATTACTATATGGTATTATTCAACTTCGTGAGAAGAGCCTCGAGCCCTGGAAGACCAACGAGGTCGACTGAAGTGTGCTGCAGATGACAGTTTGTTGATCGCCGAATCCACGATGATTTTATCTCGCCCCCCCTCTTAAGTATATTGTGATTGATTTTTTTAGGTTTTGTGTTGTGTTACACTTTCTCTTCCTTTAGCCAACGTTTCAGACAACCTTGCACTGTCCATCATCAGGGCAGGTGCGCAGATTATGGTGTGTTTATTTAATAATAACTAACTAACCATCACGCCGTTTCCCCGCAGGGGTAGGCAGAAAGGAGGGACCGCCAAACAACTCTTTTTTCACACTTCTTTTTTCAGTCACATTCATCCATCGTCTCATACATTCTCTTCTGTTTTTATGGCTTCTGACATGGTCAGAATCAAGTATTTGATTCACTTGATCGTGCCATGTCTTCCCCGGGCGTCCCCGGCTTCTTCTTCCATTCATATTCGCGTCATATATTCCTTACACTCCTTTCTTCTTTCATTTGCTCTACATGCCCAAACCATCTAAGCGTTCCTCTCTTAATCTTTCTCATTACGCTTACATCAGCCTTGCATTTTTTTACGAATCTCTATTTTTCATCTACATTTCGAATCTACATTTTTTACACGATCATGCATAGTTTTACCGCACATTCGCCTCAAAGATCTCATTTCTACAGTATTAAATCTACTTTCATCCTTTCTCTGCCAGTTCCATGCCTCACTGCCATATATCAGGGTTGGTATCAGCACTTCATTGTGGATTGCTAGCTCCGCTTCAACATCCAAAATAATTACTTATAAAAAGTAATAAAAACTAAAAGATAGAAGGTAGATATACATAATCTTCTTTTTTGACGGCCTCCATGGTCGAGGGGTAAGGCTCTCGACTACGAATCCGAAGGTCGTGGGTTCAAATCCCGGCGCGCGCAAGTAAATTTTATTTAATTAATTTGTGTTGTTCCACAATTAATTCATTAAAAATAATATGTCCTATATTTGCGCACGTTCCAGAGTGGAAGATACTCTCAGTATCGCCCTGGTGAAAGACCACCATTCAGAATTGAAACGGCTTTTATCCGTGTTTGGTGACCAGATCTGAATAGCCAGGTATTTCCCCCCTTCCTCTTCCCCTTCTCCTTCCCCTCCCTAATACCTTCAGCCACACAACATTCCCCAATTGGGGATGCCATAGTCTTACTGGCTTCAGACGGTTGGGAGTAGTTGGGACTCTTGTGGGGTATTCATATAAAAAAAACTCAGTAAATTGCATACAACACATACTAGTATTATACAAGTAACAACAAAGCTCTTTATCTTTAAATGCAGCTTCATTGATCTTAAATCTGTCACATATTGGCACATCTGCCCTGATAAATGTACAGTGCACACTTTAAGGCTGTCTGAAATGTTGGCTAAAGGATGAAGAAGTGTAATACGGCACGGTACCACAAAAAATCAATCACGATAACTCCTTTGACCGTAAGAATCACAAATCATACCAAATTCTATATTAGTCGAAATTATTCTAATGATGTTATGTGCCTTGTTTTTCGAATTTTCGCATTAGAAAAAATAAAAAAGCGTCAAGGTCATAAAGAGTACAAAATGTGAACTTAAATGTGAATTTTTTTTACGATGGTGGATTAATTTCAATTACTCCTAATCCTGTGAATCATTTTTAAGAACATTCGTAACTATTACGGGTACTAACCAAACATGCTTATTGTGAAGATACACGTTAATAAACCTTACACATCCAACACCTTGCCACATTTTTTCGTTTTCTTAATTCTCTGCCATAACAATAGGGATTTTGCTTATCTTATGTAGAGTGGGCTCAGTTTTAGCTGGTAACTGCGGCCATTAAACCGGCTCAATTAATATTTTGATTCTTGCTTCGAGACGAGATTTTTTTTAGTTTTATAGTAATAAGTGTTTATTCCGGTATGTGGGGAGGTTAGTGCAGTCCCATTAATTCCATACAAAATATACTTGTTTATACAATAGTTATAAAAATATACAAAATATGTACAAAAGTTTAAAAGATAAAATAATAATAAGATAGTAGGTGAATGATACATGACACATAAAACAAGGGCCAATATCTTCCTCCGAGTATGCGTCGATGCTGGAGGCTGGACTGAGGCGGGCCTCCATGATGAGGATATTCCCGGAGCTGTTTATTCTTTCCCTCATTCCAGCAACCCTGGATCTTATAAGGGCTGCAAAACCGGAAACTCGCCCCACCGTGCACATACTGGAAGCGCTGCAGTATCTAGGGAGGCCAAACATTATGCGGAAAGCGTTATTGTAATGTACACGAAGTCTATCCATACTACTCTTTTTATAGTTTGCCCAGAGTTCGTACGCGTACAACGTTGCGCAGAAGACAAGGAAGAGAGTCCTTTTCACAGCGATACTACAAAGTTTTGGCTTCACCTTTTTTCGTTATCTATGGAAAGAAGTCACAGTGATGCTATTCGAGGCTTCGTCTGTTGTATAACATTAGATATTATATATTATTAAATTAGATTTACATTAAATTTAAAAAAAAAGAAGTAGCAACAGCTATTCCCCAACAAAACTTTGGAATGAAATCATATTGTTATTAGCTGATGTGTACCTGGCCTTGCTGGGAATATATATATATATATATGTATATTTTTTGTAATAAAATTATGAAGTTGTGAATTCTTGGGTGCCATAATTGATTTGACAGCGAAAGTAATGCCTTGTGATGACTATTACTATCTCTAAACAAAGAAACATTCATTTGCTAATTTGGTTTCATTACAAACATTTATTTTTTCTAAATATATCTAAATAATTAAGTAGGTACTCCATTTGAAAAGGCCGTCCATTTTAAAAATATTCTACCCAAACAAATTTACTTCTTTTGAATATGTAATCTGTGGCTAACCAGAGTGGTATATCTATGGGCTAACCTCAATACAACATGTCGGGTTCATTGTTTTTCATACTAATTTTAAAACGTTATGGCAACAGTTTTACATATTGGATTTCATTCAAACTACTATCTAAACCTTCCTGTCACTAATAAGAACAAACTGTCCCATTTTTAACGAAACCGTCTCAGTAATTTTCGAGAAAATTACAGACCAACATTCATTTTTATATATAGAGAGAAGAGATTATTAAGTTCTGCAGGTATTTTAGTATTTTATTATTGTGACAGCTGTTCTACTACGAATTAAACACAATAACAATAACGATAAAAAGTGTTATATTTGAAGAGACAGTAAAATTAGTTTTCTGATATCTCCAAAAATGTCGAAGTTACTAGTGAACTTGGGTAAAACGTATGTCCGTGACGTCACGAGACATAATTCAGCACAATTTCCAATTCCAATTACTGCCATTCGATATATCCGCATACTGCGCTCTAGCAACGTGACGTCACACGCTTATATTTTTTTCCAGATATTTATTATACATAATTAAGAACATTGTTTACACGGTAATAATGTGTATATTTAAGTACAAAAATGTTTTTTTATTTATTTAAATAATCCTTTTAGTTTTTTTTTTTAATTAATACCTCCCTAATTGAGAAATTCTCGTGTTTAGAGAGGGAGTACTGATATTTATTGTTATATATCTTCGGTACTATTCGATATTTTCGGTAAGTGAGTAATTTCTAAATTACACTCAGCTGGCGCACAGCGAGTTAAACGCAGCAAACGCTCCGGTTTCTAGCGATTTGTCGGCCGAAAATCTCGCTTTCAAGAAGTTTATACAATATTTTTCTTGTAGGGGTAGTATGGAGGAACACATTCGCCAAGCTGGGCGAGGACTGGGTCTTCTTGGCTCTTCTGGGCATCATCATGGCATTACTCAGCTTCGTGATGGACCGCGGCATATCCATGTGCAACAACGGTAAGACTGCCACACCCACCAACTTTAATAATTTAAAAATATATCTTTCTTGATGACTACGCCAATGTGATACTATGGCGTTATTGTCTCCAATAAATGTCGTGTATGTGTCGGTGAGGAATGAAACTAGTAGTAGCCAATGGCGGTTCATGGCCTATCTCATTGGGAGTTTAATTGCAGATTAAAATAGCAAGAAAAAAAAATCCCTCATCTATAAAACCTATGTTTGTCTTTTCCATAATTTTGTATATATTTTTCCCTAGATCTAAAGGAATTTCATCATATCACTGCACTAGAGATTAGCGACTTCATTAAAGCATCTGTGGCTTATTGATATAATAATCGTAGGTTATAAAAATGTTTACAGAAAAAAAAAATCTATGCAAAATACTATTCTGCACAAATTTTGTGTTAACAAATCCCATAATCGCTGCGCGCCAGGGCAGCAAAAGATTCCCAAGGTTTGCGCGCTTCCACGGTTTGCCATTGCAGTGCCACGAGTTTGTATTTTATATGAAATATTTCTTAGAACAGAAAGCCCTATAGGTGCTGAATTCGTAACGCACGTATGGGATTCAATTCGGATTCGCTCTCTGGCAGTATTAATACGGACGGGTGGATTTTTTTAGCACGGAATTTGAATAGCGCGCTGTTTAGAGTGTGGTAAAATTATAATACAAGTTTGTTTTATTATCTTTATGGGAGTTCACTGCACAAACTCAAACAAAAACACTGTCGATCATTACTACTAGATATGAAGAAGGACGAGACAGCCTGTCATACGCCTTATATACCATAAGTCATGCTGTCTCTTTCATACTAGATTGTCACTTCCATACTTTTGGACATATGTTCACTATACTTACATTCTTCCAAGCGGGATAAGTGAAATCTCTTTAAAATAGAGATATATATGAAAACTTCTATCAAATGAGAACACTAACAAGATTGCTCGGAAAGACAGTATACGGTCACCACAAATAATCAGAATACGACGTAAACACGCAAAAAAGTAAAATATAAATAGATACATACGAAAGGGTTGTGCGGTCAGTTTGATCTCATGAAATGAATGGAAGCAAAATTGGGATTAGGCACATAAAACTTGGTATCAATTGGTTAACTGGCTCGGTAATGGGGAAACACCAAGACACGACCACACCTATGGGCATGCGCCGGGAGATATAGGAGTATGAATTTAATGAGTGTGAAGACCGTAACACCTAGTTTTTCTGCTTACCTCTCCGGAGATACGATTTTTGGCATATATGTATACATGTTTCCTTAGAGGACCATAAATGGGTCTGATGGGTATATAAGAGAACTGTGTGAAACATTGAAAACCTAGTTAGCATAAAATTTGTATTACGGGTATTTCACAAGGCTCAGTACCGAACCCTATTTTATTTTTTATTTTATTGTGACAATTTTCCGTTTGAATTGCAATTTCCTGGTATATTAGAAGATTAATTCTCCGTCATTTGCATATATTTCCTAGCAGCAGCACGGGAAACCGAATGAGCCATTTATTAAAGCAGCTGTATTCCCCAGGGCTCAATGCTGAATCCCCATTTATTTTAGTTTTCGCATTGCTTTCCTCTGTACATTATTTTTTAAGAAATATTTTTACGATGTTGTTGTAAATTATAATGATGATTTTATCTTTATATGCCTCTTATCTGTGGAAAGAAGACGCGTGAGTACCGATTGAAATAATATTATTTTTTATGTTTGGATCACATTGATTGACGTTTTGACATTTATTCGCAGCAATTATCATTGAAATCTCTAAGCATAATATATATTTGATATTTGCATTTTAAATTTAGATTGAACGCAGATTGTAGCCCACCCAAACTGTTGTGTGGAAATAATAAAATTTATTATCAGTCGTAGAGTAAAAAATAAATGGGCGATGGATAGAAATCCGACGATATTATTTATTTTTATTTATTCATTATCATTTAAACGCCCAAAGGGCTTTTACATACAGATACATCATTTTTAAAAGACATAAAAAAATATAATAAGAAAAAATGCATAAAAGTTAAATTACACTTGAAAAAAGTTAAGTTACACTTGAAAACGAAAAAAGAAAAAACTGCACCAAAGCTAAAAATACACAGGAATATAAAGGAACAGAAAAAAAAAATATTCACGAAGTCAATATTAACATTAATAACAAATAGGTAAATAATGTAAAAAGTTGTAGTTAACAATAATTTATTAACTAGGTAGAAATAATTGGTTCGTCCATTTTTTGAAATTTGCCAAGTTTAGATTATTGTCAAATACATCCATATCATTTACGTATTTGCTGCCAAGACTGTAAGCGTTGAATTGGGGAATGCAAACTATAGTTGGAATGGAATATACATATGTAAAATGTTAATGTTTGTCTTGTAGTTCGTTTAGTTATGCATAGGTTGATTAAATGCAGACCAATCGTATTTATAATTTAATCATTTTAGTAAAAAGGTTAGGTCGTTAATTTTCCCTCTGTTTTCTGAGTTTGGAATATTTAAAATATTCATTAACGATGAGTAATTTATATATTATGTTTGAACTACATCTTTCCCCTTTATGTCGTCAGTTTTGGGCCCTTCTGTTTTTAAATCAAAACTTTTGAACAAACGAATTGATTTGATTATTTTTGCTTGTATAATTATGTTTTGATTTAATCATTTCAGCTAGGATATGGATGTACCGAGACTTGGCTGTAGGCTTTATTCCCAAATACCTTGCATGGGTCTCTCTTCCTATTATCCTCATTCTCTTCTCAGCGGGCTTCGTGCACATTGTTGCACCTCAGGCCATAGGTAAGAGCATATTGTTATTCTTCTTCTTTGATTGGAGATTTGGTGATTTCCATTTGAGTAGCGAGAGCCTCTTATTAAATCAACTGTTTCATTAAATTTATTCGTCTTCTCCATGCTGTACTCTTTAGAACTACACATTACCCCTGCACAATAAAATAGTTAAACTTATTACACATGTTCCATGACTTAATTCTTCCATTTCTGTATGTCCAGGTTCTGGTATACCAGAGATGAAGACTATCCTCCGAGGAGTCAATCTGAAAGAGTACCTGACCTTCAAGACGCTGGTGGCAAAAGTAGTTGGCCTGACAGCGACACTCGGTAGCGGCATGCCTCTGGGGAAAGAGGTAAAGATATTTTTGCCAGCTTGGATGTGACCAGCAATATATGAACAATGGCCGATAATAATTTTGATGAATTTTTCTTACCGTCTGGATGCTCTTTCATCTATGGAATTATCAATGTTATTTTCAATTCTTCTTCAATCTCTCTGATTCCTTGATTTTATTATCTGTACACTATGTTTTATCGAATTTCAGGGTCCATTTGTCCACATTGGCTCCATGGTTGCCTCCCTCCTCAGTAAGCTGGTGACCTCCTTCCAGGGGATCTATGAGAATGAGTCCAGGACTTGCGAGATGCTGGCTGCTGCCTGTGCTGTAGGAGTGGGCTCCTGTTTCGCCGCACCTATAGGAGGTAACCGACTTAATCTACAGTCCTTTAGCCCATTTAGCTCTTCCATGATCCTATCAGGGACCCCTAAGTTTCTTCAAAGTCTCCTATCTGAAAAAAAACATGCACGGGTTGTCTGTAACATTGATTCCCGAGGTCAATTAAGGGACTTTCTTGGTTATTTAATTGTATTCCCAGAGTTTTTCAGGGGTTTCTTACTTGTTCTTTTCAAGTGTATTTCTGGGGTTCTTTTCAGGGTTCTTCTTAGACCTTTCCAGGGTTCTTCTTGGGTCCTGTCAGGGTTCGTTTTGGGTCTTTCTTGAAGTTCTTCCAGAAGTTCTGAGATTGCAGAAGTTTTCTTTTAGATTCCTTCTGAAGTCCGTCACTTTCCTTCTCATGTTTTTCCTGAATCCCTCAAGGGTCCTTTCCGGGACTTCCAGAGTTCTTCCATGGGTGACCTACGAAATCACAATTTTTTATTATTTTTGTTTCAGGTGTCCTTTTCTCCATTGAAGTAACTACAGTTTACTTTGCCGTGAGAAATTACTGGCGTGGATTTTTCGCTGCTGTTTGTGGAGCGACCGTGAGTTTATTAAATTGAAAAAGTTTATTGAAAATACAAGCATTATTATAATCATATGATTTACATGAGCCATCTTTTATACAGGTCTTCCGACTGCTGGCAGTATGGACCGGAGGAGCTCACACGGTGACGGCCATGTTCCCTACTAACTTTGCCATGGATTTCCCTTTCGATCCTCAGGAGCTAATTGCCTTTGCATTTATGGGGTAATTATTATTGTTAAAAATCCTAGCCTCAAACGAGCCAATGTGGATGGAAACTCGTTGAGGGAATACTCATTCATCTATCATGCAAATATCTCGCTTAGATGGGAAGAATGCTCAGATACTGAGGGAGTTGAATAGCATGTTACGAACCAGGAGACATGGCCAAACACCCAATGATAACCCTGGTGAACTTTATAAAAGGTCGATGGAATAAAGTTAAACATGGGAGGAAGCACAATGAGGGAGTTTCGGAAGCTATGCACACCGTCTCCGTATCACCAACAACTATAATAATTCAATTTTTAATTATTAATTATTTTTATTGAGATTTAAAAACCTCATTTTAATATTTAATGATTGTAGAAAATAATATTAACATAACCTAAATGAAATATGAAAACGGAAAAAACGATTTATTTATTTTTTGTCGTTTTCATATTTCACTTAGGTTATGTTAATATTATTTTCTACAATGATTAACTATAATAATTATTATAATATACAAACATAAATTTGTTTTAAACTACTTCAATTGTGCCAACCAATTCAAGTGCTGATACCAACCCTGATGTATGGCAGTGAGGCATGGAACTGGCAGAGGAAGGAGGAAAGTAGATGGAATTCTGTAGAAATGTGATCTCTGAGGCGAATGTCTATAAAACCATGTATGATTGTGAAAAATGTTGAAATTCGTAAAGAATGCAAGGCTGATGTAAGCATAATGAGTAAGATTAAGAAAGGTACGCTTAGATGGTTTGGGGATATAGAGCGAATGAACAGAGAAAGAAGTGTAAGGAGAATATATGATGCGATTGTGAATGGAAGAATGCCCGAGGAAGACATGACACAATCAAGTGAACCAAATACTTGAGTCGGGTCATGTCAGAAGTCGGAATACCAGAAGATAATGTATGAATGTGAATGAAGCAAAAAGAGTATGCTAAGATTGAGTTGTTTGGTGGTCCGTTCTCTCTGCCTACCCCTGCGGATAAAAATGTTGAGATGGTTAGTTAGTTAGCCAATTTAATATAATGAACTACTGGTTTCGGAAGTACCCCTCCTTAGTCGGGACTATATTTTTATATAGTCCCGATGAAGGGTACTTCCGAAACCGGTCGATAATTATAATAAATTGAAGTGGTTCAAAACAAATTTATGTGTTTATATTATAATTATGGCAAGTCACAAAGTAAATGCTTTTTACGAATATATAATAATAATTGTCACAAGGTAACATTTATTACTTTCAGATCTATCATAAGGGATTAATTTTGTTGTATTTCTAGGGCGGTGTCAGGACTAATAGGAGCTGGATTTGTTTGGCTGCATCGTCAATACGTCATGTGGATGAGGAGCAGCAAAAGACTTAACAAATTCCTTCAACAGAAGTGAGTAACATAGTAAATAATAATATTTGGGTGATTTGTATAGCATCGTTTTTGTGAAAAATTACCCCAAGGACGCTGTACAAATGTTCTTTTTTTCTTGTTGTATATAATATAAATATTTTTTAAATGTAAATACCGCACAAGAGAAGCCAGTGGGACTATGAAATCCCGAATTGGGGTATGTTGTGAGCCAAAAGGGAGTGGAGAAGGGAAGGACATTCCGACACCCGGATTCAAAAATGGATTCGTAGTCGAGGATGTTGTTGAGCAGTTATTCTTAGTCTTGGCACACGCTGCTTGCTCATTCACATTTAGAATATTCTCATACATGCACTTTTGTTATTCTTACTCTTGACATGACCTAACTCAAGCATTTGAATCACTTGTTCATGCCATGTCTTCCTCAGGCGTTTCTGTCTTTTTCTACCAGTCACTTTCGCGTCACATCTTCTCGTGGTGCTCCTTCCTCCGTTTATCATCCGCTTTAAATGTCCAATAACCAACAAAGTTTTTAACCTTTTCAGTCGTTTCATATACCCGGGGCTGGTTGCCCTCCTCATAGCGAGTTTCACCTTCCCCATGGGCTTCGGCCAGTACATAGCCGGAGACCTAACTACACACGATCAGGTAAATATATAAACACCATTGACTTCTCAGGATTCCTACGTCCTACAAGCTATACCAAATGGAATTAATTAAATTAGATTATCTATTTCATTGTTCATTTTAATTCTGAACAATCCATTTTCTAGCATAGGTCAAAATATTTTTGTGTTCAAAGACGGCTAATTTTGTATCTTTATTTTGGATTAGACACTATGTCTCTTTTTTTAATATTCACTTTCTAATTTAACTTCTAGTGTGCCGAAATAACCCATCGGATAAGTAAAATTTGTATCTGTTGAACGTCGGCGTATCTGATCGGCAATGTCAAAAAATCATTTCTTTGAATATAAGTAGCTATTCTGGGGAAACTACTTATGATAGATATATACAATTTTTATAAATATGCGAAAATATTATCCGGTAAGATGGTACAATTTACGAAAACATCATTTTGCTAAGTTATTATGAAAATAGATTCAGGCGGGCCTCGCTCAAATTTACCCTCTGCACACCGGCACTCTACGGAAGTATTAGATCGTCAGAACTCGGTGTTCTAAAGGTTAAGTAACAGTATTTAAAAAAAAAAAAATTCATTTTATTAGAAAATATTTTTCATTTTGAAGTTTTCAAAGCCCGCCAAAATAATTGAGGTCTGAAAGGGGTGGGTACACGTGATATCATACGTACCTTGGTTTTGTTTGTTAACAGTAAGGCCATTCCCACATGGGTCGGTATGAAATCAACAAATCCTGAAATAAATAATTAGCTAGAAAAAAAAAAACACGAATACTTTTGATTTAATTTATATACCGCAGTGGTTACCTGTGTGTAAGTCCACGCAGCTTGACACTGCAAAATTGCCCGCATTTGACCGAACGCGGCCGACCGACTCGTGAGGGAGTAGTCTAAGCTCTATTAGAACCTGCCAACCAATCACAGGGTGTTTAAGTCTCTTATAGTTTTAATCGTTTTTAAATGACGATTTATTAATTCTACATGTAATAATATATAATTAAACTTATATGTTCAGAATCAACGTTTCTTGATCCATATGAATATATATTTTTAAAGCCATAATGTTTTTCACTCAAGTTCCTTATTGTAGGTATATAAGCAATTTGCTCCTTTTACTTAGTATTTTTGAATCCAGTCGTCCCTTAGAGGTAAGGAAGCATCTGCTTCCAGCAAGTAAATGGATGTTTAGTTCTTCGTTAGTTGTGTTAGTATAGAAATTTCAGAAACTCTAAAGCATTCCTATAAAACAACAAATTTTCCTCATAAATGGCACTGGTTTGCAGGTGATGAGCCTGTTTGCCAACTTCACCTGGACAGCCGATGAGCTGCCGGCAGACCAGGCTGAGATCTTGCAGCACTGGACCACCCCGCACTCCGGAGTCTACGTCAGCCTCACCGCCTTCGTCGTCTCCACTGTGAGTTGGTTTGACCAAGTCACCTATTGCTTGCCGCCATCCCTTTATGCCGGCTGAATGTTCGGATCATTGTCTGCTAAGCCTCTGGATTCAGAATTTATATGTACATATTGCAGACTTTCATTTAAAAAAAAAAAAAGCTTTTTAAGATAATCTCTTTTCAGATGTCTAGTTCAAAAAATAATTACATATATGAAATTCCCTCGATAGAATGAAATCGCAAAGCATGCGAAAAATATAAATAACATATGTGGATATTTTAAACACCACTGAAGTCAGTAGTCTTGAGATTTTTGCTCTATTCTAAATAGTAGCTCTAAATGCTGTAAAAATGAGATTTCTGAGACGAATATGTGGTAAAACCATGTGTGATCGTGTGAAAAATGTTGAGATTCGTAAAGAATGCAAGGCTGATGTAAGCGTAGTGAGCAAGATTAAGAAAGGGACGCTTAGATGGTTTGGGCATGTAGAGCGAATGAATGAAGAAAGGAGTGTAATGAGAATGGAAGAAGAAGCCGGGGACGTCCAAGGAAGACGTGGCACGATCAAATACTTGAGTCGGGCTATGTCAGAAGTCGGAATAACAGAAGAGAATGTATGAGACGTTGTATGAAAGTGAATGAAGCAAGAAGTGTATGCCAAGATCTAGTTGTTTGGCGGTCCGTCCTCTCTGCCTACCCCTGCGGTGAAACGGCGTGATGGTTAGTTAGTTCCTAAATATGTTGTGCTTTATTAAATATTTTTAAAACAATCACTTACGCCCTAAGCGTTACTTAATATTAGTGCACTCCCTCTATCTTCCGTATTAACATATATCCCTTTCAAACAATGTTGCAGCTCGGAGTGAATTGCTGGGTCTTAACCTGACTTTTGCATGCTTAAGTAACTTTTGTATGTTTAAGCCAACTGTTCTTGTGTCTACTGGTTTTTGCTTGTCTACTGTATTTTTAAGCCAACTAGTTCACTGAGTATTGTACGCTTAAGCCAAATATTTCAGTGTCTGTTCTTTGTTAAAACCACCTATTTAACTATCTTTTGTATGTTTAAGCCACCTATTTCAGTGTCTGTTCTTTGTTAAAACCATCTATTTAACTATCTTTTGTATGTTTAAGCCACCTATTTCAGTGTCTGTTCTTTGTTAAAACCACCTATTTAACTATCTTTTGTATGTTTAAGCCACCTATTTCAGTGTCTGTTCTTTGTTAAAACCATCTATTTAACTATCTTTTGTATGTTTAAGCCACCTATTTCAGTGTCTGTTCTTTGTTAAAACCACCTATTTAACTATCTTTTGTATGTTTAAGCCACCTATTTAAGTGTCTTCATTATGTTTAAGTCAACTTAAAAACAAAAACAAAAAAACTGTTTCTGTGTCTGTACTGTGTTTGAGCCAATTATTGCAGTGCCTACCGTATGTTTATGTTTCTGTGTCTACTGCAGGTTTAAGCCATCTATTGCAGTATAAGACAACTTTTCACTAAGTATTCTACTATAATTTTTTTACCTTATAATAAAATGTAATAACCCACAAAATATGCATAAAATTACCATTTCAGTTCTTCCTGACAATTGTGGCATCCACCATCCCTGTTCCCGCTGGAATATTTATTCCCGTGTTTAAAATCGGCGCTGGTTTGGGAAGATTGGTGGGAGAATTGGTCCATACCACTTTTCCCATGGGACTTCGCTATGGGGGATACATCTCACCTATATTACCAGGTTAAAAATATTTATATTGCCATACAAAATACATTAAATTTACATATGCCTATATTTTTCCCACAAAAATTCCAATGACGAAATGTTTTTCTGAAAGATCTCTACTGGTTTCATCATAATCATCCTGATACTAAATCCCAGGTTGGAATTTGGTCTCCTCCACAAGTGCTCACCACCGTCTCCAGTTCCTCGCCTTTCACCCCCCATTCCTTAGGTCTTCCCATCTTGCTTTACTGAGCAGTCAGTCCACCTCTTTTTCGATCTACCTCTGGGTTGCTTCCACTAGGGCACAAACTTGGTAATGGTTTTTGGTATCCCGCCATCTTGTATTCTTTCCATATGGCCAGCCTATCACAGTCTTTGAGATCTACAGTAGAGATGGCTTGTATCTGAAATGGGTTGTCACTGTGGTTCCAGTTACCAGAGACCGATGTGGGACCGGTTCTTTATCCAGTTACTTTTGGAACTGGTTTCTAAAAAACAAAAAAAAAACTGGGGAAAGGAGAAATTCGGAGCAAAAAGAACCGGTTCCTCAGAAGATTTCCATATCCTGGAGTATTTTGGATATTCAGAATATTTCTTATTCAGTTCCAAAAATAAATGGTTCCTCAGTTAAATAATATTGACGGTTCCAGTGATAGCAAAGGAACCAGTTTCAAGTAACCGGGACAGGACATCTCTAATCTACAGAACCTTACGATGGTTTCATGTTCCATTAGATTCTGGAGTTAGTTTTGAGTCAAATGCGTTGGGTTCCCTTCCAGATGTCGTGGTTTCAATCCCTCTGCTAGCCAAGTCATCCAACATTGCCCAAGCAACATTTCCCACTACATATAATGATGATGTTGGTTATTCGTAACCTGGGAATGTTTGTCTTTCTTTTAATAAGAAATTAAGATGTTTCAGTTTAAATATGAACTATTATATTAATTATATAATTGAAAATACACTTTGTATATACCACTTTACTTAAAATATATAAATATTTCTAAATATATAAATATTAAACTATATTAATCTTCATAATACTATCAATATTTTTCCATTCCAGGTGGATACGCATGCGTGGGAGCCGCGGCCGTCTCCGGCGCAGTCACCCACACGGTCTCCGTGGCCGTGATAGTCCTGGAGATGACCGGCCAAGTGACACACGTGGTGCCGCTGGTCACGGCCGTGCTGGTGGCCAATGCTGTGGCGTCCTACTTCCAGCCTAGTGCCTACGACTCCATCATCTTGATCAAGAAGCTTCCGTACTTACCGGATCTGCTGACCGGACATACCGGTATGAATTAAAGATGTTTATATCTCATTGCATGTTAATTAGCACTTCCTTAACACTGGATAATTGATTAAAAAAACATGGATAATGTTTACAACCACATTGTTTCCAACTTGGGATTGTCTGTCACAAGCACTGACATCAGAACTAATAGACTTACCCTAAGTGCCTTTTCGACGGCTCGAGCCAGGTCACGTGACAATCATTTTGGCACCAGCCTAGTTCACTGCTGTTCACATTTGTTTCGCATGATTTTGAGTGCAGTCATCAAATTACAAAGCATTTATAAAAAGGGTAAAACTAAATACTAGAATGCTTATTTATAAAATATTTAGTTTTTGTAAACAAGCCAAACCTTTTTACTTAGTTTTTACTTAAATTGGCGGCACGCCTAGCTCGCCCTCGCCCCCTTTATTTTTGGTTTTTTCCCCTTGAGTGTAGGGTATCTCTATGTATTATTTGCTCTGTGGTAACAAAGTTCTGATAAGAATGCACATGTTTCACCTCATTGATGTAAAGATATAGAGGTATATAGTAAGAGAGTTGTCAAGCCCATACAAATTTAAAGCATGTCCCATTTTGATGTGGAGAGGTGCGTGGTGCGGGGAGGAGACAATGAGTTTGTCTCTTTCCGGCACTGATACGAATGCTGCGAGTATGCTGCCCTGCTGCGGCGGTTGAATATAAATCAGACTTTCCAACATTGTTTGCAATATCTTAATAAGCAAGTCGGCATTTTATTAGGTTATTCCAACGATATATCACTATTAGATTTGGCGTGTCATACGAATTAGTACGACAATTTTGGCCCATCTATCAGTAATTTCATAACACAACTCCCTATTGAATTCCGTTGCCTCGTGTCGAAAGTCTCGCACGTTTCACCTCAAAATAACACAGCGCAAATTTAACCTCAAATCGCAAAATTTGGTCATATCATAGGAAGCCAGAAAGGCACGCATAACATGTTTGAATTGAAACTTAAGAACCCAACTGCATGTACCACGCTGTACGCAAAGCCATTGCTGAGCATATAGTTTTTGACAACACTACTGTTGTAACTTGAATACATTCACACATCACAAACCCATTCATCGCCATACAACAATGGTTAGCAGAAATTTAGCAATTTATCAAATGTCAGTTTTTCGAAAACGCCGCTCCAAACGATCTGTGACGTACATATTTTTTGAAGTATTCATATAGCTGATTAAATTGTCAATAATAAAGTCCGGGATCGTCCCTATCTAAAATATCTCTAACTGTCTCAATTTTGTGTTTGAAAAATGATCTCGATGATTCTGGGAGACAAATTTTGCTCCATGCAGACCAATAAAAGGTAGCAAGCAATGTTTCTTGCGATCTTTTGACTACGAAATAATGCACTTTCTTTTTGATAAATGTTTTCGGGAATTAATTAGTTTTGGTTTGGGTGTCATTTTTAAGATCCACATGCCCTGTCTAGATATTGTTGGTCGATGGGTTATTCGCTCGGAATTCGTATATTATGAACCGTTGACGGTCGGCAGTGGACTAAAGTAGTGAATTTAGCTGTGAGACTCAGTGGACTCCACTTGAACAGGGGCACTTTGGGCACTTACATATGTATATACATCTATGTGTAAAGATGAAAACTGTGTTTAACCAATGTAAATTAACTTTTTTTTAAAGGTATGTACAGCACAAATGTGGAGGACTTCATGGAAAGACAAGTGAAATACATTTGGAATGGGATCACCTACCAACAGCTGAAGGATATCCTCAAGGAAAATAAGGTACACACAAAGCTATGGAGGTAACAAATAAACAATTTTTTTGAACAATTTCTTATTACAGACTTTTAAGTGTGACTTTTGTCCTTGGAATATTTATAACTTTTGAAACAGATAACCCATTCTGTTCGGACTACATATTGACTTACCGGGAGCAATGTACATATTCTTATTTATTTATTACATTATGTAGATATATTTATATAGCATAAAGTACATAATATCTTATAATAACTATTAACAATTAAGAATATTTTTATTTATTTATATATTTATTTCATAATGTTCTACAAAAGTTGCAAAAAATGTGACCATGCTGGGGTACCTCGTTTTAAGATCACATTGTACAAGGTGTGTTCAAAAGAAAAGGAGAATTTTGAATTTTTTCGAAAAGTATTTATTTATTCATCAATATCCATTTTCTCCCCTTCAAAGTAATCCCCCTCAGATATTATGCCATTATTATACTTATGCCAGCACTTCTTCCAATCCTCGAGGCACTTCTCGAATGCGCTTTACGGTATGGCCATCAGCTCGTTCTTCGATTCTGACTTTATTTCATCAATTGTGGCAAAACACTTTCCTTTCATTGGTTTCTTCAGTATCGGGAGTAGGAAAAAATCGCAGGGAGCCAAATCTGGTGAATACGGTGGTTGAGGCATGATTACGGTGTTGTTTTTGGCCAAATAATCACGAACAAGCATTGATGTGTGAGCTGGTGCATTATCATGATGCAAAATCCATGATTTGTTTTTCGATCATTTGAGCCGTATTGCTTCACGCAAAGGTTGCATAACTTCCTTGTAGTATTCCTTATTAACTGTACGACCTGTTGGCAAGAACTCATGATGCACCACGCCATTGTAATCGAAGAAAACAGTGAGCAAAACCTTCACATTTGATCGAACTTGGCGTGCTTTTTTCGGTCTTGGCTCTTCTGGCTGCTTCCATTGGGATGATTGGGCTTTCGATGTCATAACCATATACCCACGTTTCATCACCAGTTATGACCCTTTTGAGCAAATCTGGATCGTCGTTGACGTCATTCAACAACTCCTGTGCGATCCATTTTTTTCAAAAGTAAAAAATCGAAGAACACACAAAAACGTTACTAACCTTTCCAGTTGTCAAAAACAAACCACTAATCCAAAATGGCTGATAATGCTAACATATGATAAACATATGTGTACCAACATAACAAAAAAAAAATCAATAACCGAATGTGCACAGCCCGCGAAAATTCAAAATTCACCTTTTCTTTTGAACACACCTCGTATATGGTTTTATGTATGGATTATGAATTAGGTCAAGTTTTCTGTAATTTTGTTAATTTTTAATAAGTGAGTAGTCCTTTTTTTATTAAACAACTGAAAATAATTCAAATGTGTGCAAGTGCTATTATGTCTTCTTAAGTCGATATTAGTTTCCAGCTAGGCAGATTGCCTGTTCTAGGGAAACAAATGATCCAGTTATGCGTGGTGTAATATTTTGTAATTATTGTTTTTCTTCAATAATTAATTTAAGTGACATTATTTTATAATTTTTCAGACTCCCCTCTACTTAAGCCAATTAACCATTGGGTTATTATTGGACCGTTGTATGACATTTTACAGATTTTAACGTTTATTTCTGGGGGGATTTTATTATACATTTTCTGCTCCAGATATGTATATGTCTTTTGTTATTTTGCCGTATTGCTCCACGGGACAAGGAGATCCTTTCTGACTTCTTAACCAGAGCTATTTGCCTATTCCAGGGAATCCGCAGCCTGCCTCTGGTAGATTCCCCCGACTCCATGATACTTCTGGGATCCGTGCAGAGGGCGGAGCTGGTTCGCCTGATAGACAAACACGTGGGAAGGGAAAGACGATTACAGGTAAATTACATCAACAATTTTGTTTACAAATGGAGAAAAAAAATTCCTCTTTCCGCAAGTGGATGAGTTTGTATATTTGGGAAGTATGTCCACAAGATATGGAAAGGCTGATAAGGAAATTGGAAAAAGGATGAATGCAAGAAATTCCATTGAAGGACTGAAAGCTGTGGTCGCTAATAAAAAAGTTCTCCAAAGAAGTGAGGCTACCAGTCCACAAGTACTGATCCCAACCCTGATGTATGACTGTGAGGCATGGAACTTGTGGATGTACGATGAAAGTTGACAATACTGTAGAAATGAGATTTCTGAGGCGTATGTGTGTAAAACGATGTATGACCGTGGTACAAATGTGGAGATCCGGAAAGAATGCAAGACTAATGTAAGCGTTGTGAATAAGATTAAGAAAGGGAAGCTTAGATTGTTTGAACATGTGCAAGGAGAATATATGATGCGAAAGCGAAAGGTAGGAAAAGTTGGGGATATCCACGGAAGGCAAATCAACAATCAGAACAACAGAAAAGTATGTATGAAGTGATAAATGAAACAAGGAATGTATCCCAAAACAAAGTTGTTTGGCGGTCCATCCTCTCTGCGTGCCTCTGCGGAGAAACGGTGTGACGAATAGTTAGTTAGTCGATAATTTATAGTATATTTATTTTTTTGTAATTTATGTTTTGTCATTTGATTTTGACACGTGACTTCGGACTCACTATTGAAATATTATATAATGTAATATTTACAAACTTGACTTCACAGCTATCACGAGCAACATTAATGAATGTGTTTATTATTATTCTTAGGTGGCGGCGCAGAAGCAGCAAGAGGCAGCCGAGAAGGCTCGCGAGGAACAGAAGAAGAAAGTCAGGAGACCTTCACGATTTGAGGTAACAATTCCAATTCTATTCTCTATTTAGACGGCTATACCTATGAGCCAGCCCAACCTTGTCAGAGAACAATGGAAAAATTGCCAAAACATATTTTTATTATGGGTATTATGTGATGTGAACCGTGATGAGGTACAAAGGAATAAACCCCCATAAAAAAATTTATAACCTTTTTTCTGACTCTAAGAAAAATACCTCTTTTATTTGTGTCTGGCTGTATAAGCTGAAGTTTGTATAAGCACATTTCCACCTTCCAATTATTGTTTTATTGTTTTACGAATAGTAAATTTAGGCCTGTATCACATTTTTACAACAATTGTTTTGAAACTGAATTTCCACAACACAAGCCTCTTTGGTTATAGAGACCTGAAAATTCACATCTGTGATAAATGCGAATTTTCGCCATTTTCACACGAATAAAGCGAAATTCACAATTTTTCGGTAAATAACTGCGTATTTTCATATTTTTCACGCTGTATTATTCTGGACTTTTAAAATAAGAAAGTAACATCGTATATTCTAAATATTTCTTTGTCTATGGTTCTGACAAGCTTGAATAACCATAAAACTGAATGCAGCTAACTTCATGTCGGAAACGTAGCATACGTCATTCTTTTTTTGGTTAAAATGATAATATGCATCACTTTTATTGCGGAATTCTGAAAAATAACTCCATTTTCCTAAAAATAAAGTGAATTTCACCAAAATATAAGTTGTTTAAAAAACAGGTTACTGATTTTTCATAACTTGTAAGTGAGTATATACCTAAACAATTGGTTAGTTGGTCGAGCGGTCCAAAGCTATGGGTTCCTACCCAGACATCGCAGGTTCAAACCTCTGTTCTCCATCATTCATGTTCCATCAGTGCAAAATTCATTGATTAAATTATTTTCTCATTAAAGTTTATACAAACAAAGCCATAATATTCCATATTTTTATTAGTATCAAAATTCTTTTAGTAAGAGCAATTCTGTGGTACAAAATTATATTTCAGCACATTAATAACCCTATATATAATACAAATAGACTAAAGCACACTTACAATCTCCGCTCAATTTTAATGAAGGATTCATTGTTCCCAAGCATACAAACAAATATTGACAAAGAACTTTAGATTACATGATTCCTAGCTGTTTAAATATGTTACCTGCTGAAATTAAAAATTGTATTGAAATAAAACATTTCATAAATAATTTAAATAAAAAATGTTTTTGTTTTAAGCCACTTTATTTTTATACATATTTATGCATTCGGCCGGTTTCGGTTGGACTCAACCTTCTTCCGGGAATGTACACATATAAACTGTTTATGTAACATTCCTGAAGAAATTGAGTCAACAAAAACAATCTGCTCTGTATAAAAATAAAGTGGCTTAAAACAAAAGCATTTTTTATTTAAATTATAATGTCAAGCCACAAAGTGATTGCTTCCTTCGATAAATTTCATAAATATATTGAAGACTTGGCTAGCTGAAAGAAAATACTTGTATTAGATAATTAGGGAATATTATTTTATGTACGATTAAGTAAAAATATTTTTGAGTAAGATTATTATGAAAGTAAAACCCCTATTTTACGTTTTTCAAGGGAGTGAAAAAAAAAAACTTAAATGGAGGGAAAATGTAAATCGGGGGAAATGAAAAAAAACAACTTTTAAAAAAAAAATAATCTTTGTTAATTTTTTTGGTTGAAAAAAACAATACATATTTTATTTTTATAAAAAAAAAATCATGTAGGTAGATTAGTTGAGTATTGAAAAAAAACATTTAATTTTTTTTTATTAAAAAATCATATTTGTTGAATTTTTTTGTATTGAAAAAATATTTCATATATTATTAAAAAAATCATGTAGATTAGTTTGTTTAATTTTTTTTTCTCTAATTCTTTTTCAATTGTATATATACATTTAAAAGTTTCGTTTTGAACGCCACAAATGTGACAACTGCGCCGGCGCATTGTCATGTGCGCGTCCAATCACGGCACAGATAGCTAAAATTGAAAGTGGGTGGCCAATCACGGCGTTTCGCGCCTTACGGCCGACCTGTGTCTTCTGCGCCGCCTCATTGTCAAGCGCGCGTAAATCACACATTTTGAATATTTTCGACGTAAATTGCGGGAAAAAAACGTAAAAATCGGGTAATAAATGTACTAAAATACATTGGGACTGAAATAATAACACGTAATTGGCGGGAAAACGTTAAATCTGGGGACGTAAAATACGGGTTTCACTGTATTTATGTTTTAAAGATTTTAGTTTGTTATATATCATCGCTGCGCTTGCAAAATCCGCCATGTAAAAAGAGACAAATTTTCGGGAGACGTAAATAACTAATTCATTTTAAAAACTGCGGGTTATATATTGATACAGAAAATTAGATCGCTCGGAGATATAATTTTATGCATTAATATATTTTGAAATATAACCCGCACTTTTTGTAATTAACCCGTTAATCGGGGGATTGCCTTCAAATCCAAAATTAAATTTTGTATGAAACAGGCCGCGCAGCCGTTCCTCTTAAATTCATGTCGATGCATGTACCGATGACTCACACATTCGTAAAACGTAAAACTAAGTCCCGCCCGTTCAAGGGTACAACATATATTTCAAAGAGATTTTTATATGTACTACCCGTATTCGATACTGTTTACATTTGACATATAAATACGTCACGCTCGGTTAACAGGTTAATTAGTTGTTTGCGTCTTGACAAGTTGTATATTTTTACGTAGCGGATTTTGCAAGCACAGTGATGATATGTTTTTATTTTAGACGAACGGCTGCGTGGCTTGTTACATACAAAACTTAATTTTCAATTTATGGCCAAAATACTCACCTAAACGTAATGATCTTTTTTTCATCAAAACGTGTAGTAAGTACGGATTAGAAGTAATTTATTTATTTTTGTTTTACATGATGAAATATAGGCCATTAAAGGAATTTATTTTTTGCCATTTTAGAGGCACCTTTAACAATTATTTGAGAACTAACGGTGATAAATTACCCCATTTATTTTGAAAACATAATGAAATGTAAAATAAAAAATTTAAAAAAATATTAAAATAAGCATTATGGTGGACTTTAAATTAAATTAAAAATGACCAATTTACGTTGGAACACAAATTTGCCATACATAATTTAAAATATCGACCCGAAACCAAGTTTTTTTTTTAAATGTTTTGTTTTTATATTTTATTTACATAATCATATTTACATAACAATTTTTTTTTTAATTACTGTAAACCCACAAATAATTTTGTAAGTTGCCTCTAAAATTATGATTTTTTTTTTCATGTCCTATAATTTAAAACAAAAATAAATAAAATACTTCTCATTCGTACTAGATACTTAGTAAACCTTTAATTAAAAAAATATATCATTCAGTTTGGATGGATATTTTAGCCTCAAATCCAAAATTAAGTTATGTATGAAATAGGCAGCGCAGCCGTTCCTCTTAACTGTAAAATTTAATTTATTATAAGGTTTTGAATGAAAAATTTAATAAATTTAATTTAAAAAAAATAAATTTAAATTGCACTTCTATCATTTTCTCACTATAATAATGATGTTAGGTGGAAATTCAAATTTTGTCATTTTATTATTAACCTGGGAATGTATACCTTTCCTTAAAAATAGAAGACAAAAATATAGTAAATATGTAAAATATATTGTATAAAAGACGGTTTCAACTCTTTTCTATTTCATTGAAAAACACTCTTCAGTTGATTTTCCACAAAAAAATGGCACTGTAAAAAGTGATCCATTTACATAGGTACTTTTTATAAAGTTTCTAGAAATATGCCTCGACCATACAATCGCCCAACATCCCAACCCGAACTCGGTTCGGAGTTGAGATGTTGGCCGATTGTATAGTGCCTATAAATCGGGCAACGTTCCAATTACGAACTCTAAACTAGTGATGCCATTTTAGCTAAAATCTATCGATCTACCGATATTCATAGAAATTTATAATATATTTGACACAATTCGTTTCTTATTAGGTACTCATAATACCGGAAATCAATATAACGGATATCTGTTGCGCTTGTTTTAGTTCTGTCTTTTATTTGTACGAACAGCCTGAGTCAGATTGCAGTGCAAAAAAGTATAGCGACTAGCCCCGATTATACATCGGATTACATGCATTTTGTTATTGAGGTGATTTTTCATGAAAACCGGCACTGTACAAATTATCCAATTATTATTATTAACAACCGTTCGAGTTGGGCGATCATGCAGTCGTTGTATTAGAATGTAAGGATGAAAAGTTCTTTTTGTGTTTTTATTTTCCAGGAGTTGCCAACATTTAGCACAGACGGCTGCGATCTCTCACGACCAGTAATAAATAAAACTGAATATGTGTTAGTGTGATTGTTGATGCTTTTTTCCAAAAACACATTTCTAAAAGAGCTAAAAATTTGCATACTTAACAAAGAATGCGCCTTTTGAATTTACATATTTAAAATTTTATAGTTTTCCAAAAATGAAAGTGTGAAAATAAGTTTTTTCTTTGCAGTTTTATTTATAAATTAATCCAGCTATTAACGAATTTGGCAGAGTGAAAAATGATCTCAGTATTGCCTTGGCAAAAAACCCCTATACTTCCGTATGAAATCTGTTTATCTGAACCAGCAAAACTCTTAAACGTGAAAGCTGAAATTTGTCGTCTTTTTTTTGTTTTGTAATTTTTGGTTAACACAACTTTTTCAGTTCACAACTTCATTCCATTATTTGCTATGGAGCTTCGAAATATCCATTTAACTGCTCCATTTTCCATCTTCCCTACCTGTCGAGTAGCGTATATTATCTCTTTCACCATCGCTGAGTAGCACTACCCGTCAAGTAAATGTCTGTTTTTACCGCCATGTTAATCCTACCATTGAAATTACTTGACTAGTAGTTATTCGACAGTTTACTCTGAGGTGGTGAAATACCCTCTAATTTTCATTGCTAATCGAATCTAATTGTGTATTGGTTATATTTTAGGTGTCACCAGCTCCCGACATTTTGCGCCTTCAAGTACCCCAGTCTCCAACTCTTCACCACGGATCTTCTGTCACCAGCACCGACCAGTCTGGTCTTATTCCTGGTAAGTTCTTCTCTTAACTTAGTGGAGGTTGGATAGCACCGTGACTATTTTCATTTATTATCCTGCTGCTTTACAAACCAATGTAGAAGTAGCAATGTTGTGGAACAAGGATTCCCAACCTTTTTGAGAATGGTAGCTACTTTTCATATTCATTTACATGGTGTTCGATTTCTAATAAGAATCTTATAAGAATAATGCCACAAAAAAGGTTCAATGACTTTGACTATTAACCCGTTTCAATAACCTGTGGGACGCCAACGCGTACTATGGAGAAGCCACAATATACCATTGGACGCCATTGCGCACTATGGAGCCGATTCGGAATGGTAACTTTCTCAAGGGATTATCGTACAATGCTCAAATAATTCTATTTGATTGGCAAATGAATAATACTATGTTTATAAAATTCTTGCTTCTCATTTGTCACATGTGAAAAATAAATATTATCCCGTCACTGTGAAAAATATTTTCAGTTTTTAAAGTCATATTGCTGCACTTATTTACAGGAAAACCTCATATTATTTTATTTTTATTGTGAAGGGCATTTATTTAACTTTATGGAAAATATAGTAAAACTTCAAAAATGTTGTTGTATTTTTTGTAATATGGAACAGAATTTTTTTTTTCTGTAAATATATTAAGCTATTCTGGGGTAACTACCTATGATATACGAGTATACCAGGTGTTTTTGGCCGACCGCGGACCTGTATTGTACAGTTTCTTGGTGAAATGAGTCAAAACTACTTGACGTTCCAACTCTTAAAATCCATTAGTTCTTATTTTTTATATCTTCTCTTACTTTACCTATCTCACTCACAGTTACCGCTCCTCACACACCCCGTGACAATTGATGTTTCTTCTCATTTTTCTTTTCTCTCACTTCGTCCATCTTACTCACAATCCTTGCAACTTGCTACTGATGTTCAGTACACATTGGGATCTTTTTGTGAGTGCACGCTCATATACGTCATTGGAAATGTGTACTTTATTTTTTTAGTAGTGAAATACATAACTGTATTATTTTTGTTAATTCAATTTTTTGTATTGTTATTTTTATATACATAAAATATCTGTTTTCAAAAATTTTAATTGGGTTTTTATTGTTATCTCATTTTATAATTGCAAACGATTACCACAAGTTTTTATTTAATCAACTAGTTGCTCCTAAAAAAGTGTGGCCACCCCTGATATTTATATAATTTTATATATATATATATATATAAAATTTCCAAAAGGTAGGCAGATCGGATAGGCTGCCACATAACTCTGTCTTGGAACACACTACGTGCTTCATTCACATACATGCATCACCTTTATACATTCTGTTATTCAGACTCTTGACACGACCCGACTTAAGTACCTATTTGATTCACTCGGTCATTTCACATCTTCCTCAGGCATCCCCGACTTCTTCTACCATTCACTTTCACATCATTCTGGTACTCCTGTTATGGAAGGCACCCCCAACTGTCTATTTGAAATATAATTTTTGACATTGTATTCACTTTCATGTATATATTATCGATTCCAGGAGCGCTGTTCAGGCCAAAGTCTATACTGAAGAAGACCAACTCCTTCACATTGATGCGGCCCGCTATGTCCGCTTGCAACACTCCCACCTCCCCTCTGCCACATCCCTCCGTCTACAGCACTGTGACAGGCGCAGAGAGCAGGTACGACATATCACTTTCCATGGCAGTATACATACCGCGAACCACACTTTTGGAACCGGTTCCTCTGACGAGGAATATTTATCAATATTTTGCCTCGTTTATATATATTATTGCGATACCACAAATGCTAAATTTACAAGTCTCTATTTATTTATTATCGGACAATGTTTTATAGCACTGTTTAGTAAAATTATGTCTTCTCGGGGTTGCACTTGTATTTTATAGTATTTGATCGATTTACTAAAGAAATTTTTTGTATTTTGCCTGAAATTTGTTCTGAAATCTGAATTGCTGTAATAAGTCAACACTATTCGAAGTTTGCATTGATTTGTTATTGACAGCTCTTCAAATAATTTGTACAGCTCGTAGTAACCTCTTCTCATAGTATAAAATAATTTCCTTCAGGGCCTATGTTATCTTTGGGGATGCTGTTTGGAGGGACTTGGTCCTTGACTCTGGCTTTGAATTGCGAGTTTTATGCTCATCGAAGTTTGAATAAAAATATTGATGTCTATTTTGAGTTGAGATGGAAAACTGCTTTCCGTAATGGATTTGTTTATTAGAAAGAGTATGGGTTCGATAAGTTTGTCTTGTAAGTATTTTATGGTTTTCATTCTGATTCTATTACTACCAGATGTGGATGTTGGTTTGAATTTAGATAAAATTAGGGTTAGTTCATTTTTAGAGATTTGTTTGAGTGTAAATTTCTTCCTTTGAGGATTTGTGGGTATCTTATGTTCGGGTTAAAGTGTTGAGGTTGGGTTATTTTGTTTGCTAAATCCGAGCCTATGTTTGTAATAAAGTTGTTAGTGTAGTTAAGAAGTTGTTGTGTGTTTTTGTTAAGCGAGAGTTTACCATTATCTGTGTCGATTTCCTCCAATGTGTTAGTTGTGTTTCGGTTAGTGTATGTGATTTCTTTGATTATTTGCAATCTAAATCGTTGGTTTTATATAATCCCAGGTTTCGGTTTGTAGTGATTTTTAAAAATTTTCATAGTCTGATATGTTTATTCCAAGATAGATTTTGAGAATTTTTGAACGAAACATTGCAAATAAACTATCTAAATTTGCACCGTTCATACGTAAGTAATTTATAATCTTCGTAAATATGACATGACGTTATTATTTTAATTGGTAAATCGCCACAGCGATGTCTATCTTATAATATCTATAGTCAAAACTGTAGGAAAACTTTTAAACCGTACGACGTATCATGCATCAGGCCACACTTCACTCCGATCTCTGAGAAATCTCTTTACAAGTACAATTCCGTGCGCAGATCAGTCAATCAACAGATTGGCTAGCGCGCCGAAGTGTGGTGACTTTTTTACATGCAATACCCAAAATAATGCAATGTTTCAGCCGGTAGGCCGATCTGACGTATCGGCGCGCAGATCGGTGGGCGCTTTGGAGCGAAGATTGAGAAACGCAGGCGGAAACGTACATGTTGGAGACGCTATTACATATTTCACATATTTTGTTACTTCCCAGAATCCGCATGGCATTCGATGCCATCTTCAAGAAGTCTCAAGTGCTCCAAGATGTCAACCCGGACCCTGAGAGTGCAATGGGCATGGTGGGGGCCACTTCCAGAGGCGACGTGGGAGTGGACGATTACTCCCCTCCCCCCACCCCCATCTCCAATCAGAGGTCTCCCTCTATCTACAAGAAGGTGCAATTGGTAAGTTGGAAGAATCATAATAAAAACCTCTTGTATCTATCTATATACTATATTTTCCTTATAAAAGCTTAAATGATTTGAGAACATCAGGTGAATGGACAAAGATATGAGTGTATAATGTATACATATTGTGTGTAACTGTCTCATCGAACTATGTCGGATTTGTACTTAGCATTGGAACTGTTTAACCTGTGGAACGCTAATGCGCAGTATGGAGCCGATTGTCACACTCTCAAGGGATTTTGAACCTTAAATATGTTTGTATAATACTCAATAAATTTTATTCAATTGACAAATAAATAATACATACTATGTTTTAAATATTCTCGCTTCTTGTTTGCCAATCTCGCTTGTGCCTCTTGAAAAAATAACCGCGAAAAAAGTTTCTGATTTTCAATGTATTACTGTACTTTTACAGAAAAATCTCGTATTTTTTTATTTTGAGAAATGTTTTATTTAACTTTATGGAAAATATATTAAAACTTAAAAAATGTTGATGTATTTTTGTAACATGAGACAGAAAAAACCATTTCTCTAAATATATGAACCTATTCTGGGGAAACTATTTATGACATATACACACATTTTGTATAAAGACAAAAACACATTATCTTGTAAGACGGTACCATTTACAAAAACATCATTATGCAAAAACCAAGTTAGTAATTACGAAATTTCACTCAGCTGGGGCATGGCGCTGCAAAGGCCGGAAATACTCTAGTTTTTAGCGATTTCTCGGCTTTAAATAATAATAATAATTGTATGATTTGTATAGTGCCGTTTTTGTGAAAAATCATCTCACCTAGCTTTTAAGAGGTTAAATTTATCATAGCAAAGTATCAAAACATAGCTACATATATTTCTTGATCTCAAAAATAATCAAATTGTAGATACAAAACTTACATTTAGAAACAAAACTTTAATCAGTTGTTGGGCAAGGTATCCACAATAGGTTATAAACTGTTTGCCTACAGCATATTCTATGATACTTTGGACACGTTGCTTGAAAAACTGAGCTCAAACCTGGAGAAACTCATGATCACTGGCAAAGTGGAAGGCAGGGGAAGCAGAGGAAGGTCACCGATGCATTGGACTGATTAAGTATCACTGGCGTACGGAACGTTGGTGTCCGCGGCTCTCCATACTTCCATATACGCAGCGCAAGACCGCGAGAAGTGGAGGAGCCTTGTTCACCAGGGAAATTGAAGTGGGGGTCATGATCCTCAGCAAAGAGGCAACTAAAGAAGGCAAGGTTTAAATTGCACATCCGACATTGTTCACTAGGACAGTCGATGTGTCGTTGTTGTAGATGATTTTATAACCAATTTTCGGATTGGATAATGATATTCTATTTTCTAACAATGCTAATTAAGTGCTTCCCTCTTTTGAAATTTTTATATAAACCTAATATTTCATATTTTCATAGAAAGCAGTCACTTTGTGGTTAGACATATTTAATGGAAATAAAAGCCATTTTTTTGAAGAATATTAGTACCGGTGCTTTAAATGAAGGTATGATCTTATCTTCATAAAAATGGCCATGGAAACAGATTAAATAGTTTAGAATCACTTGAAATAAAGAAAGCAGTTAACCAAAATTCTTAATAATCAACTAAATGTATCCAATAGTCCAATATTAGGTATATTTCCTATACACTCGTAAAATTTTCCATTATCCCATAATCACCTGTTCAGGTATTTCTTGGTATTGCATTATGTATACTTCTGTCTCTTTCTCTCTGTTATTATGTCAGATTTCTATTTCATGCTAAGTCATTTTTTCTTTGTTCTATGTTATGTTCTGTCTTATTCTATTTTGTGTATATAAACACACACTATGTATTTTTGATTTGTTTAATTTTGTACCCTGATGATGCTTGTGTTAAGCGAAACCGGTTGGTCCTAATAAAATAAAATTAATCTCGTGGTTATGAACAAAGTTATTGTTTTATTTTTATTATTATTTATTTATTACAACTGGTGTTGATAAAGTTGCCTTATTCCAGCCTGGAGAAAGAGTATGTGATATGTCACACGTGGAACAGCGCGCCTGGGAGCAAGCCGAGATGGCTATGCCGGCTGACTTCATGAAGATGCGGGACCGTGACCTCATGGGCATGGAAGGCTACTGTTGCCGCATCGACCCTGCGCCCTTCCAGCTGGTGGAGAAAACTTCACTCCTGAAGGTAAGTGGCAAATGAAGTCTTACAATAGGGATGATATGGATAGTACATATTCAATTAATTTATTATATTAAAAAATTTCAATTTAAGGCGTTTTTAAAGACATTGTGTTAATATAAATGAACATTATACAGCAAGATTTAAGATGGTTTATAAAAATAAAAAAAGGGTACATTTTATACTAGCAGTAACAAAGCTTGCCGTTTAAAAGCAGCTTCGTTGATGCTAAATATGTCAATATCCGAATTGATTTTGTTCAACAACAACCCTCCCCACCGATATGTCCATTGGCAAGTTGGTCCTGCGGGCCAAGAGATAAAACAGTCTGTGTTTTTGTTGACGGAGATAACCATCAGGAACATAGAAATGAATGCTTTCCATGATAGTCAAGCTTTCAAACCATTCATGAATAAGTCCGAAGAAATGTGTAGCAATTTGCACATCCCTTCTGACCCGTAGATAGTTAATTATTCACTATATCCAACTTTGAACTGCTGGTGTGCAAAGTTATTAATGATATACACCAAACGGCCTCCATGGTCGAGGGGTAAGGCTCTCGACTACGAATCCGAAGGTCGCGGGTTCAAATCCCGGCGTGCGCATGTAAATTTTGTTTAATTAATTTGTGCTGTTTCGCAATTAATTAATTTAATAATAATATATAGTATATTTGCAAACGTTCCAGAGTGGAAGATACTCTCAGTATTGCCCTGGTAAAAGACCACCATTCAGAATTGAAACGTTGCTTGAAATCTCTTTTAGCCGTGTTTGGTGACCAGATCTGAAGAGCTAGGTATTTCCCCACCTACGTCTTCCCCTTCTCCTTCCCCTCCCTAATACCTTTAGCCTCACAACTTTCCAACTCACAAATTTCCCAATTGGGGATGCCATAGTCTCACTGGCTCCAGACGGTTGGGAGCAATTGGGACTCTTGTGCGGTACTGTTATAAAATAATAAAAAAACATTTTATCACAAATCAACATTGATACACCAACAAGAAAATCAACAAGGAGGATAAAATACATTTTTTGTATTAAAGCCTATCACACAAATACGGGATATTTCTCTCCTTTACCACGGATATTAAGAAATTACAATATTATACACTGCTCTAATAATGAAATAGACATTTTTAATGACAAAAATAATCAATTTAAAAAAAGTTTTACCATTAATATCAAACTGATAATGTGATGATGCCCTTTAACAAATATCAAAACAGTGTACCATCGGCACGGATGACAATAAGGAGTTAGTTTATACACCTACTTTAAAATATGTTTTCGACCTTTCACTTCTTTTTCATTCTTATTATCATTTTTGCGAGATAATGTTTGTTGTTTTTTATTTTACTAATTAATTATTATTGCTATGTTCAACATGTAAAATTCATGTATGTAAGTTTTGGGTATATTGCCTGTTTTATGTACTAACATAAAAAAATAAATATGAATAACATATCATAATTTCTTCTTCTTCATATGGTGGAGGAGAGTTAGTGGAGGTCATAGTGTGATATTGAGGTTATTCAGCCAATCGACGGCATCGGAAGTCACTTGGTTCAGCACAGATGTGCCATAGGGAAACTGATGAAGGGGACATTCTTCTACGATGTGTTCTGTTGTTTGAATAAGTCCATATTAACACAATTCAGAATTCTTTAGGCACCATTTGTGCATCATATGCGCACAGCAACTTTGAATGCACCGGATGCGGTATAACTTAATTAAATAATTGTTTATTTTTTCAGGTCCATTCGCTGTTTTCAATGGTGGGGGTAAATATGGCATATGTCACAACAATTGGACGTCTTATCGGCATCGTTGGATTGAAAGAGGTAACTGACAATAATATACACCACACTCTTTTTACTAAAACCCTCAAAACGTGGATTCGAATTGTCCATTTTTCCCCGATGGTATTTTTCACTCCGGTTATTTTACTTTTAGTTTCATAATCATATTTATGTTGTTTCTTTCAGCTTCGTAAGGCGATAGAAGAAGTGAACGGGGGTACCTTTGTCACCCCGCCCCCGGTGTCATTAGAGGCTCCGGAAACACCAGAAAAGGTTCCTTTAGAACAGGAAATCACCCCCGTCAAAGAGGAATCCCTGCCTCTCGCTGTAAACAGGCACGATTAGTGTAAAGGCGGATATTTAGTGCAATACGTATGTCATTTTGTCCAAAATGTATACCGTTTTGTGCAAAAAAAATACGCCATTTAGTGCAATATGTAACATATGCTGTTTTGATATTTTATGCAATACGTATGCCTTTTTTTCGCTATACATAATGCATATGCCATTTTGTACATTTTATGTATTCCATTTTGTGCAATATGCACGCCATTGAGTGGCATTTTTAGCAATACGTATGCAATTATGTATTGTTAGATTGTCCATTTTGCATTTTCAGTTGCACCGTTTTGTGTTATGGTAATCCTTAGATCCATGAAAGGTTTGTATGAACCGGGAAACCTCTTCAAACAACAAAGATTCATGCATAGTGTGATACGTTTTTTATTTATTTTTAGTTTGCCATAATATTATTGCATATTATCATATATGTATTTCAATTTATTTTTTGTTACATCGCTTTGTTTTTATTTATTGTTTCATTTGAAAATTGCTTTGATTTTTTGTTATTTATTTACAAGCGCATAATATTTTTTTTAATTGTTAGATTTTTTGTCTCAATTGCATGGTACGAGATGCACCGAAATATGTATATGTTTTTTTTATATATAGTGAATAATAGGTTACTTCACTTCTTACCAGTTATTGTATATTATTTTCATAAAGCAGAAGGAGTGTAATTATTTTCACTCTAGATTTATTAAATGTGTCTTTTTCAGGCATTTGGAAAGAACATGGTTGTAATCTTTTTGGTTGGATGGTACCAACGCCAACATCAACATGTATACCAAAACAAACATTCATCATTTAGTAATGCATTTACATGAAACTAGTATATCTACCCATTAATTTATACTGAATATAATCAGAGATTTAGTAGAATTTAGTTGTGATAATAATCTTTATTATTTATAAGTGAAGATAGATAAGTATGTTTAATGTCATACGAAACGTATAATGCTACACGCTCACAGATAGCGTTAATTTTAATATTTTAGAAAAAAACACTTTTAGCGCGTAATGCTTTCAAATATTGAGATAAATTGTTTGTTGTTCATAAAGGCTGATTAGCTGTGAATACCCAAAAAAAAAATTGAAAGGTTGTTTGTCAAAATGTATTTAATAAACTTGTAAACAATGTACGCTCATTTATTCAGTTTACCACAAAAATCAGCGGAACATAATAATAATAAAACAGCCATTTTCAGATATTCAATGTACAATTTATAACTGAATATAAAAAAAATTGCAGACAGCCTACCTTTAGCCGTAGAGCAATGCACGCCACCGGTTGGCAGGTGTAAATACGGAATGTGTAATGGAATAAATTATTATTGCAGGTTTAAAGCTGAATTCTTTCAAGAAACTTTGTAGAAATACGATATTTTATTGTAACACTAACATATACAGTATTTAAGTTTCTTGAAGGAATTTAGTATTAAATCTACAATAATAATTTATTCCATTTCATATTCCGTATATACGTCTGCCAACAAACAATTCATCTCAATATTTAAAAGCATTACTTACTAAAAGTGTTTTTTTTTCTTCTGAAAAATGTTGAAATGAACGCCATCTGTGAGCACGTAGCGTTATAATCATGTTTCAAATGCCCTTCATTGTCGGATTGGACAATGTATTGATTGGATATCCATCCGATATCGAGTATTATTCTAAAGATCAATACGTATTAATAATTTGAAAACTTTCCTATTTTTAACTATCCCATCTTGAGTTATTTTGACAGAAGTGGGCATTGTAACAAAATTAGTTTTGAGACATGATTATTGATAAAGTAAAATTGACATTTCTCTTTTACTTATAATATTGTCATCTATTTTTTTATTATTCGCATTAAATGTAGAAATGAACTATAAAATTAATACACTTCTATAGGTCATACAATCAGATTGTGTGTATTGGTGCATATTTGCATATGTATACACTTCTGACAGTAATGTACTTGCGAAACTTTACTGAGAAACAGCCTTTTGTCTCGCTTATGCCTACTTATTGTTTTTAGCGAGAAAGGGACAACAAATGTATACGTTATTCGAATTTGAATAGTCAACAGGGTGTTCTATTTATTACATATATTAAAAGTGAACTTTTTAATTTTCACTTGAATTTTCTTTTATAATAAATAGTACATGCTGTATGCAAGAAATGCATCTGTGTGAGTACTGTGTTTGCTTTTAATTCTGGCTGCGATACCTATACTGCCGTCATAAGTAAAAACACAGTAATTACCAAAATTAGCAAAAATTAGATGAGTATGGTAAGTTATTAAGTATCGAATTTCTTATGTTTTACAAAAGACATAATTTAGTATTACTCATTTTTCATATTAAAAAAAGATGATATTGTTTTTGATGTTATCGCAATTTCATTGCTGTTGTTAGTAAAAATGCAGTATTTCTGTTTCTGTAAGTAAAAACACAGTTCCTACATTGAAGTTACTGCATTTGTACTTACATTTACGAACATGCTGTGATTTTTTCCACCGTCTTGAAACACATTCTCCCGCCGCACTGTCTTTCACTCTATGGTGGCATCCCTTAACCTAGATTTTTGACATTTGAGTAGAGGTCGTTCATTCATTTTTCGTGTTTCTATTGTTTTAAAACCTGTTTTATGGATAATATAAAGATACAAAGAGGTAAATATATTGTTAAACTTTAATATACACAAAATATTTTACTTCCTTTTTACTTACCACAATTATTACAGTTATTCATGGTAAGTAAAAACACAGTAAAAACTGAAAAACGTATGTTTTTAACAGTTATGCTTATTTTTTACACATTTTATTGTAATGAAATGATAATATAGAGTGTAGAAGAAGAAAGTGTTTTGGAAAAAAGGCCAATTGTAAAAATGCTAAAAGGTTAAACAAAACTCAACTCTTTATTCTGGAGAATGAGTCCCATGGTAATTACTGTGTTTTTACTTACGACGGCAGTATAACACTAAGATGGTATGTGTTAACGTATAAATATGTCCCACAGGTATTTATAATTATTTTTTAGATTAAGACAAAGAAGAAAATAATATTTCTTTATCTCCTTTATTCACCTTTACGAGAGGTTGATGATACGAGCAATGATTATTTGTAAATGCTTTAATGTTAAAGAGAATGGCTGTATTGTAATTTGGTATTTCTTAAAAATTTGCCAATGTTAATTAATGCTTTGAGCTATATTGATAATAATAATAAGTATTAATATTAAGTAGGCACCTATTAATAATACACATTATGTGCATATTATATAAGGGTAGTAAATAATTGCATTTGATTAACGGCCCTCCATATTAGTGACTAAATTCTTGTATTTGTAAAAGTATTGCGCAATCTACGATTCAATCGAGGATTTAAGTTGTAAGTCACAGAAAAATTGATATTGCACCTCTGCTACCCAAATACAGTGAAACTCGCTTAAGAAGTTCCCACTTAAGAAGTTTTCATGCTTAAGTGGTTTGATTTTTTGGTCCCTTGAAGACTGATTTTGATGAATGACCCAATTTATCCCACATGAAAGGTTTTCCCACATAAGAAGTTTTTTTTCCAGTTCCTTGGAGAACCTTATAAGAAAGCTTCACGCTACATTTTTCTGTTGGTTTTCATGTTTTAATTTCTAATTTATATTTGCTTAATACTTTATAGTAAACATCTTAACATTTACACACGACATTTCTAGGTTACATTTAGCCAGTAGCAAGGACAGTGATAATTCGGAACTAAATCACTGTCCTGAGAAAAGTCAAATGTGCAATTAACTAAGTGATTTGATAAACTGTTGAATTTGTAGTAAAATTTTATTGTGTGAGTGTCCAAACAGCGCGATAATAGCCCCCACCTAACTACAAGGATGCATGCGCAGCGTGGAGGGGGTTACTTAACTGAAAAAATACAAAAGATTCTAATCGGGGCAATTAAATTGGTACTTAATGGTAACTTGCAAATTTTTTTTTTAAAAAGAAAGACAACCATTCTCGGGTTATGAATAACCTGACAATATTTGAAAAGCTCCTATTACCATCACAATAACCGGAAGATGTTGCTTGTGTCGTGATGGAGGACTTACCCAGCCGAGGAATTGAACTCGCGACACTTGGATGAGACCCAGATGCGATGCCAACTCAGTCACTGACCGGTCGACCACTTACGGTACTCACCACTTAATGCACTGTACACACGGACAGTGACTTAAAATTAAATAAACGATTTAGTTGTCACTTATCACTGTCCTTGCTACTAGCTTCATGTGACCTAGGCATTAGAGTTTAATTATAAGGTATTTAGTGAATATAAATGGGAGATTAAAACATGGAAATCGATAGAAAAGTGAATTAATGTTAATAATAATAATTGGATGATTTGTATACCGCCGTTTTTGTGAAAAATCACGTCAAGGTCGCCTTCGATTAATTCATATATTGCGCAATATTTTTACGTGAATTTCACCATTAGTAAAAAGGATCATTAAATAATATACGCTGTAATACTGTACTGCTGTTGTAAGTAAAAACACTACTTACAACAGCAGTATATGTATTAGGAAAGAAATCTAGATTAAATTTTAGACGGCCTCCGTGGTCAAGGGGTAAGGTCCTCGACTAAGAATCCGGAGGTCGCGGGTGCGAATTCTGGCGTGCACAAGTAAACTTTATTTATTTAAATTGTGTTGTTTCACATTTAATTCATATAAAAAAGTAAATAGAATACTTGTGGCACGTTCCGGAATGGAAGGTACTCTCAGTATCGCCCTGGTGAAAGACCACCATTCAGAATCGAAACGTTGCTTGAAATGGCTTTTGCCGTGTTTGGCGACCAGATCTGAATAGCCAGATACTTCCCCAACTTCCTCTTTCCCATCTCCTTCCACTACCCATTCCCTTCAGCCTCACAACATCCCCCAATTGGCGATGCCATAATCTCACTGGCTCCATTTAGCGGGGACCAGTTGGGATTCTTGTGCTGTACTCACCTTAAAAAAAAGAGTTTAGTACAGTTAATACAGTATTTAATACACATTTAAAGTAATTTATTTTAAGTAATATTTGTTGTACTATTCATTTAAGGCTTAAAGTCTAAATAGCTATAACTTTTACTTTAATTTTATAAAAATATATGTTTGTGCCAAGTACCAGTCAATTAATATTGGACTATGTGAGTACGAGTATCTATATAATAATCTTATTAATATATTAATGACACCATCAAATACAATTTGCCCCATTCAATGAAGTGTAACTTTCAATGCCCGATGGGCCAATCTAGTTTAATCTATGGTAAATAATTATTTTTTGCTGTATTTTTGCGAATGGGAAAAAAACACAATTTTCATGTGAAAACTAAAAGACAAAATTATTATTATACAAACTGTGGTAAAAAAATGTGCTTTAATATATTTGAATATCGTCAAAATGTGATCATAAAATTTGTGCCTTTATGTATACTTTTTTTCTGCGTAATAAAAAGGTTAACATTATTTGAATAGTTGCAATGTAGACGACTATTCTACGAAGGCAAATGTAATTTTATAGATGGACAACTTTTGGATTGCTGTCATTCTACAGATGGCCTACTTTTGGATACTTATCAGTTATTATGAAAATGTCCAACTTTGTAAAGTGCTCATTTACGATGACCAACATTTGGATCCTGTTATTTTAAAAGTGTCCAACTTTTGAATACCTAGCTGTAATTCTAATGATCAAATTTTGGATAGATATCATTCTGCAGGTGGCCAACTTTTGGATACCTATCACTGATTCAAAGTGTGTCCAACTTTTGAATACTTGCCATTTTACAGATGATCATCTTTTGGATAGGAGTTTTTCTACAGATGACTAGCTTTTGGATACTTATCTGTTATTCTAAATGTGTCCAACTTTTGGAAAAGTAATTGCTATTATTTTTGCACCAAATAAATATTTTTATTTGTATGTAAACATCTTGATATAATATTATTTTAAAAAAAGACAGCAAATCTGTAATATTATATGGTATAGAATATTTATAATTGAATATTTAGATATTAGGGTTTAACCACAATTTGTTTTTGTTTATTTTGGTTCATACAAATTACCTGTGAACTGAGGACACGTTTCTTCCAGTGGTGCTAGAGGCCTTTGAGGCCCAAAGCCGATTTAAAAACCAAAATGTTTAAAACATACATAATAAATATTAACATATTTTTACATAATTGAACAACTTTTACTACTACTATAATGAACATGTTTTAATGATAAATATTCCATTATTTATAATTACATTCGTACACCGCTTAGAGAAAAACTATTTAACCTCTATAAAAATACACTTTTAATAATGTTATATTGCAATACTTTTGAAAAAGTAGGTAGGTAGATTGATATCTAGTTTATTTATTAAAAAGAATATTGAATAAATAAGTGTTTTATTTTTTTTACTGTGTTTTATTTGGTTTTACTGTAATCTGTAGATGGATGTCAATATAAAGATAATGCAGAAGGAAGGGTTCTTAACCGGTTGCATAAAATCAAAATAAGGACAACTGTAGAAGGAAGGGTTCTTAACTGGTTGAATAAAATCAAAATAAGGACAACTGTAGAAGGAAGGGTTCTTAACTGGTTGAATAAAATCAAAATAGGGACAACTGTAGAAGGAAGGGTTCTTAACTTGTTGAATAAAATCAAAATAAGGACAACTGTAGAAGGAAGGGTTCTAACTGGTTGAATAAAAACAAAATAAGGACAACTGGAGAGCCAAGGATTCTTAACTGGTTTAATAAACTCAAAATAAGGATAACTGGGGAAGGAAGGGTTCTTAACTGGTTGAATAAAATCAAAATAAGGACAACTGAAAAAGGGGGGTGCGAAACTGAGTGACGAAATTCAATATTATGCAGACGCTGGATGACAATCTATGTATTTTATTTATTAATTCTCGGGAAATCGACAGTTAACATTTTATACTTATATTGAGCGGTATACCAAAAATATAACCAATTATGGATTTCCTCCTTGTGACTTTACTTCATAAAACAAAAAAATAAATTACATTCATAATCTTTTTTCTCCTTCGTACGGTGGAGGAGAGTCGGTGGAGGTCATAGCGGGATGCTGCGATTCTTCGACCAGTTGACGGCATCGGGAGTCACTTGGTTCAGCACAGATGTGCCATAGGGAAACTGATGAAGGGGACATTCTTCTACGATGTGTTCTGTTATTTGAATATGTCTACATTCACAAAGTTCGGAAGCCTTTAGGCCACATTTATGCATCGTATACATACAATGACTGTGACTGCACCAGATGCGGTTTAATGAGGTCCACGTCTTCCGAGGTAGAGGTAACCCTGGCAATTTAATTTAATAAATAACCACATTATATAAAACAAAAAATCTAAAATAATAATATGTTACGGAATTCTTATTCTCGTGGTAATTGAAGATGTGGACGTCCATTTTGAAAAGTTATCACATACAATAATAAGACAGGATGTAAAATTATTAAAACATTCAATTCATAACAGAATTATAAAAACCGACAACAAAATAATATAAAATATTAAAATATTAACACATTGTTTTCGGGTATTGTTTTATGCTGATTGCAGGCTAGCGCGGGCGATTTTTGAAATATTTACTTTATTGTACAGCAATGATAAAATGATGGTAAACAAACACAAAAAAAATCGGCCCTTTCTTTTCTTCGAGCACACAAAAAATTGTATATTTTTAGACAATTTTTTTTTTTTCATAATTTATTAATAAATTAAAACTAAAGTATAATATATACAAATTTGTGAGTGAAACGTGTAGTTTGAAGTAAGATATACGATTTAGCAACAAAATCCGTTATTACGTAACACATATTATTACGTTACCCGACGTCCACCACCAGAGAGTAAAAAACGTATTTTTACATTTCCCGCATTTGAACACCAAACTAAAAAAAACGTAGTTTTACGTCTCCCGACAACAATGTGTGTTAAATTGTAAAATTATCAAAGTATAAAATTGTTAAATTAAAAAAAAAAAAAACGACAATTTTATTTATTTTTTATAATTTTTTTCAAAAGTCGAAAAAATGTGACCTTACTGGGGTACCCCATTCTAAGGTCACTCTATACACGGACTTGTGAAATTATTATAAATTTGGTTAAGCTTTTTATGTAACTAGGTAACTAACTAACTAACCATCACGCCGTTTCTCCGCAGTGGTAGGCAGGAAGGACGGACTGCCAAACAACTGTCTTGGCATACACTTCTTGCTTCATACATCGTCTCATACATTCTCTTATTATTCCGACTTCTGATCGTGCCATGTCTTCCTCGGGCGTCCCCGGCTTCTTTTTCCATTCACATTCGCGTCATGTATTCTTCTTACACTCCTTTCTTCGTTCATTCGCTCTACATGCCCAAACCATCTAAGCGTCCCTTTCTTAATCTTACTCATTACATTACAGCCTTGCATTATTTACGAATCTCAATATTTTTCACACAATCATACATGGTACTAGGTACATTTGTTCATTTTTTGAAGTAAGTTTTTGTAAGTGTGTTAAAATATTACAAGAGGAAAATTATAAAGCCTTAAATGACCAAAAACTTTTAAATCAGGAAGATAATATAAAATGATATTTCTTAGGTTGCAACATTGTACTATATTCCTCCTTTCGTAAGTAAAAACGTGGTAAGTAAAAACACAGTATCTTCCTTGAAAGAAAGATAACTCTCCAAGAAAGATACTGCGTTTTTACGACAGCAGAATACTTTATTTGAAGTCGGTTAATTTTTTGACGATTTTATTGCTGGAAGTAGAATGTTTTATAAATACGACATTCAGAATTTATTTATTTATTTACGCCCATTAGAGACTTTTACATGAACATTTACAAATAATATTGAAAAGGTACACATGTACTCGTATTATAATACATTATATAAAAAGAAACAACATAATTTGACGCTTTTATCCAGAGTTAAAAATAACCTACCTCTACTCAATGAAAAAAACCGTACTAATGCATGCTTATACTGTAATACCACGACTACATGAGCGCCCAACCTCCCAACTTGAACTTTTGGGCGATTGTGTAGAGGGGTACTTCGTACGCCTTGGGTCAACGTTGGCTCGAGTTCTGTGAGTTCGCCCGAGATCGCTCCGGTAGCGAACTATTTGGCCCAACCTTCAAACTAGTTGACCGAATTCGCACAAACCGGCCGCCACACATTGGCCGTTCAGTATAAATTCGACAGGCGATCTCGACGGACGTGCTGCGAAGAATAAAACATGACTGAACTATGTTTATATTGACGAAAAAATACTCAAATATGCAACTAACCAACAAATAAATGCCCAAATATGCATTATGCATTTTATGCAAATAAAATAATAATAATTGGATAATTTGTACAGTGCCGTTTTTCATGAAAAATCACCTCAATAGCGAAATGCATGTAATCCGATGTATAATCGTGGTTAATATTTTTTGGGTTGCAATCTGACTTAGGCTGTGCGTAAAAATAAAATACGGAGCTAAAACAGACGCAATAGCTATCGACAAGGTGTGGGGACTATCAAATTGAAATTCGTCTTATTTTTCTAACATTTTGAAAAACAAAAACATGTAAAAAGATATTTTTTTATTGTGAATTTCAAGAAACAAAGATGGGTGATTTGATAATAATTATTTCATAGATACTTATTATTTATTTCCAGTATTATGAGTACCTAATGAGAAACGAATTGTGTCAATAATATTATAAATTTCGGTAGACTTTCGATGAATATCGATAGATCGATAGATTTTAGCTAAAATGGCATCACTAGTTTGGAGTTGGTAGTTGGAACGTTGGCCGATCGTGTAGTTGCCCGATTTATAGTCACTATACGATCGGCCAACATCCCAACTCCGAGCTGATTTCGGGTTGAGACGTTGGGCGATTGTGTGGTCGTAGCATAACATTGATGTAGTAAATATATCAACAATATCGAAGTATTTGTTCCCCAGATGTTGAATCAGTCGCATAAGAGTATAATATTGCGACGCTGAAGTTGAATTGTAGAATAAGGAACGCTTCATCCAAAAATGCTTCATAAATATGTCTCCGTTGTTTCCAATTCTCATTATTTTACTGTTGTGACTAGATGATAATAGCAATCCAAAAAGTGATTGCCGAATAATGTTGCTTATCTCCATTTTCGGATTAGGCCTGTTTTGACAGGGGGCCCTAAACTAACTTGTTAATGCACTGTAATTAAAGGATATTAATTAAATCGACCGACAAAGGGGCCATGTGTTTGCTAGTTGTAAAATTCAGTGACGTGACAGAAGTTTTATTTAATCGATGTTCCTTCCGGCCGCTATAAACTTATTTCTCCAACTAATTTAACAGCCGACATCACAAAAACCAGACTGGGAGCGCTCGTAAAAAAATGAAAAAATATATATCAAATATTTAAAAAAAAATTAAAGACAAAAACTTCCCGGGTTACGAATGACATGACAATATATAATTTCCTCCTACTTTCATCGTTATAATGGGAAATGCATTATTTTATGCTCCGAAAGCGAGAACTCCTGTTTACCAAAACACGCTAATCAGCAGAGCGACTCATCTGCTCAACGATGCTGCATTGACCGTAGACATTTTTAATATCACTTACAGACAATCTTTTAACCCATGTCATAAAATATGTTGTTATAAAATTGCCCCCCTTGACTTTTTATACTTACCTATCAACCTTTCACTTCTTGCATGTTTGATACAGATTATCGTCTTTAGTATTGTTTAAATTAAGGGTCTCCAAACTACGGCCCGCGGGTCAACAGCAGCCCGCTAGCACCACTAATCCGGCCCAATGTAGTTTATTTTGTTTACATTGTACATTTTACAATGTAAGTAAAACATAAAAAAATAATAATCATATGTTGTTATTTAACGACCAATTAAGAAACTCGATAACTGACATACATATGAAACTCAACATTTTGGCTGTAATAATGATGCGATTCAAAACTACACTGTGTTGATATGATGAGCTAGATAGGTCTTGACCCTTGTGACTTCGTGGAGGAGTCAATGTGGCCCTTAGGCTAAAAAGTTTGAAGACCCCTGGTTCTCACATATGCGCTCACAGATGGGGCGAGCTAGGCGTGCCGCCAATTTAAGTAAAACAGCAAACAAGTAAAAAGTTTTGTTAGAGTATTTAGTATGACTCTTTTATAAATGTTTTATAATTTGCTTACCGCGGTTAAAAACAAACGAAACAAATGTGGACGGCAGTGAACTAGGCTGGTGTCAAAATGGGTGTCACGTGACCTTTAACCTTACCGTCGAAATGGTATGTTAGGGTAAGTCTATTACTTCTGAAGTCAGTGATTTTTGCGGTTTTTTCCCACTATGAACGGGTTGGTTGGTAGAAATTGTCGCCAGGGAATAAGTCGGCCCTTAGTACGAGCTATGTATGTTTTATTATATTTGTGTTAATAAATCGGTAATCATAAAGAACTGGAGGGAGACAGCAGGAAACCTTCAAGATTGGAGGTGTCTCCTAAAGACGACCATGACTCTACAATGATATATGATGATGTATGAGAATGATGTAGGATTGACTCACCTTCTTTGTTGCAACTTGTTCAGTTCAAAATTCCTTACTGTAGGCTGAGAAACAATAAATTGCTTTCCCCAATCAACATTCTACTAATTATGGGTACCATTCTCCACTGTCCAGAATGTCTAGATTTGTTAACTCCAGCCAGAACCTTGCAATTGTTGGTACCATCCTAAATGATTCGTGTCAGGTTTTACGAAATTAGAACTGGAAGATTATCATTTAGAATATCTAAAATCATATACTTCACCAAAACCTCGTGACTTTAATGTTTTCTCAAATGAATATTTTTGTTTTTGCTTCATTTATATATTATGTAAATGCTGTTTTTTTTTCTGTAGCTCAAAAATCAAACTCAAAAGGAATTAAGAGTGAAATCTGTATAGAGAGGCCTTCATCCGAAAGTGAACAAACAGTTATCGATGATGATGATTTTAAGCAGATTTACATTAGTATAGGTAGTCAAGATTCGCTTTAACATAAGAGTATGATGCGTGAATGTGAATGAAGCAAGGGGTGTGTTCCAAGACAAAGTTGATAGTCTGGATGTCCATCCTCTCTGCCTATCCCTTCTGGAAAATGGCATGACGATTTAATTTAATTAGTCAGTTAGACTACCATTCTGAATTGAAACGTTTCTTCGTTTCTTAACGTGACCAGATATGAGTAGCCAGGTACTTCCCCATCGTCCTCTTCCCCATTTCCTTCCCCTCCACGCTACCTTCAGCCTCACAACATACCCAAATAGGGATGCCATAGTCTCACTGGCTCCAGACGGTCGGGAGCAGCTGGGAATCTTGTGCGGTACTCAATAAAAACTATTGGTAAATTATGTTTTCAGTTTGTAGTTCAACTCGTATACCACTGCACGCCAATGCTATTTTTAACCGTATAAAATTGGGGTTATGAGTGTTGCCAAGCAACAAAATAACACATTTTCCAAAACTACGCAGCAACATTATAAAGTGCCTTTAAATTAAGAAGGGTGAATAATTTATCACTGAGTATGTGTGTAGGTTCCAGGAGTTTAATATTTCGGAAGCTTGTGCTAACAGCAAGCTCTCGAATTTTCGGAACGCATTGCAATGCCAAAAAATAAATTTATTTGTAATTTTTTTTATTTAATATAAATACATACATATAAAATATTTAACAGCTAATAGCTAATTACAAAATAAAATATTCAACAATAAGTGCTCAACTCAATAGAGAAAGATTTCTAGTGTTTGAGTTGGGGAGCAGCGCCATGTAGCGACAGTAATGGTAACTATAGAAATAAAATACATCAAGAATGTAATATAGATAAAGTTTGTGCTGTTGTACACGATAGTTACTATAAAATAAAAGTACATGATACCGGAAATGAAACAATAAGGCGCATACGAGATATAAACATAGTACAATTATATTTCGAAAGATAGATTAAATAGATTATTTACAATTTCTTGTATTTTTTCGGCATTCACTATATAGCAATTTCTAGACATTTTGTTTGTAAGTTTAAACATTCAAATGTTGATAGATATTTTAAATTGTGCTCCTTAGAAACTTTAGAAATAAACAAAAAAATCAAATCTAAAATTAATTTAGTAAACAATAACAAAAAACAAATCTGTAATGCTTTTACCATTATTTTTTCTCTTTAATTTTTTTTTTCAACTTATGTACAGCACAAGATGCATGCGCCTAAATATAATAATTTTTGCCCTACATTTGTATGATGATTGTAATTTATTGTTGTATTATATTATATTGTTGAAATAAATTCCTGCTGACAAGCTACTTGCAGTGGCTTAGCGGGTATAAGTTTCCACTGTATATAATTAATATTATACAATAAAAAATAAATAAAAAGATAATAGCTCCCTGCAAATCACCTTTACTAACCATGTTTCCTATTAACTTTGACTCCTCCCACCGCCCACCCCCCTCCAAATCACCACTCCCTCTACCCTCACCCAATGGTGACTAATTTTGTTTCTGTACTTGTTTAATTTAAGTTAGTTCTAAGAACGCTCGTCAATGGCACGGTTGTGTCGAAACCGGTAGCGAATTTAATAAATCAAAAATAGCAAAAGTGCATAATAAATAAAACTTACAAACAAAAAGATTATTTACAATTGAGAGTTTTATAAATATAAAAAAAACATACATTGTTTTAAACCATTTCAATTTAATATATTGATCGATCTATTTCGGAAGCTCCCTTCCTTCGTCAGGACAGTATTAAAACTAACATGACAGGTATCCGTACATCAATTAGGTGTTGGAGTGGGCGGCGACCAAAGGGGAAGGTGTAATTAGAGATTTTTCGGGAGGAACAGAGCGGTGCTTAATTTATGATCCCTACTTTTATTTATATTTTTTTGTATTTTACCCATGGTGTTATCAGTATAAGCGGGTTGAATGTGGCTGGCAAATTTTTTGTGCTAAGTGAAGAAATCTTGGATATATAAAATATTCCACACCATTGAAAGGGATTTTTAAAGATTTTATTGTTAGCTGCAGATGTATGGAATAAAAAAATAACAGTGGAAACGAGTTAATTTTTTTTATTTGAAATTTTATCAATTAAGTGTGTTCTGTAACCATTATTTAGAGCGTTTGTTTGATTTTTCTAATTCAATTGCGAAATTATCCGTTGATATTTTTTATGTTTTTGTGAGACTTATTTGTCTTTTGTGATATTACTACATTTATTTGTCTCTAGCAGAATCGACCGTAAGGTATGGTATGGAATGGGGACACTCGTGTAAGGCCAACATAAAACATTTACAGCTGATTCAAAACGCCATGGTAAAATTGCTAGTAAATAAAACAAATCAAAGGCGAGACATTGTATCATTGTATCATGTACAAATCAATTAATATATTACCTGTTCGTGCTCTTTTGTGGCAAAAAAATCTACTGCAACATAGGTATATCTGACAATCCGTATAAGACAGCGGTGGATCATGTACACAATACACGATTCACACAAAATATAGGAATGATAGTGTCAATATTTCAAAACAAATATGGTCAACGAACCCTTGAATACATTGTACCATTTATATTTAACAAGTTGCCATACGAATTTAAAAATAATTGCCCTATGACGAAATTATCACTGATGTTAATGTGTTGGCTTTTGGAAAGTAACCTTGTGTATTGATGGTAATAAATATGACGGTCTCCTTGGTTGTATAGCTCCTTGATATCTGCTGTATTTACGCTATTTCGCTCTTTCTTACATTGTCTATTGAAGAAATATGATGGTCTCCTTGGTTGTATATCTCCTCGATAGCTGCGGGTATCTTTAAAATTATTTAAGTGCTACTATTATATTAAGTCTATCCTCACTGTAACAAAACTGTACTACTGTTTTTTTGTTTTTATTTCTCAATTTGCTTAATACTTGCTGATATTTTTTTATTTTTAGAATACTATTTAAATTCATATTATGTAATTGGAGTCTAGTATCTCTATAACAAAACTGTTTTGCTGTTTTCATATTTCAAAAATATTTTTTCAATAACTTATGTACATTTATCACAACATGCATGCACCTATATTGTTTTATTAATGCGCTACATTTGTATCATGATTGTTATTTATTGTTGTGTTATATAATACAAGCTGGGGTACCCGGCTTTGCTCAGGACAACCTTCGAGAGTGTTCTGGAATGTTCCACAATAATGTTCCTAATTACATATTCCCGAACATTCCAGAACATTCCAGAATATTCCGGGATATTCTGGAATATTGTGGAATGCTGTCGAATACTTTTTTAAAATCATATATATTGATTAAAATTAAGATTATCGAACCTTTTAGAACTTTCCAGAACTTTCTAGACTCACCGCCACAGTCCGCCACTCATTTCTGAAAGCTTCTAGAACTTTCTGCTTTCATAACTTTCTAAAGCATTTACGAACCACCCAGAATATTTTGGAACCTTCTAGACTTATCGACATACTCCGCCACTCCTTCCAGAACTTTCTACAGCTTTATCGAACCTTCTAGAACTTTCCGGAAGGCTGTTCATGAAATTTCTAGGGGGCGAAACTTCCAGCCCTTATATCTTCAAAAGCACGCCCAAACGGGAACCCTCATCCTGGAGGGGGGATAGAGATCTACCACACCATATAACTCCCTTGATCGTACCTGGACTCGTTTCTGTGTTTTTGCGGGCCGCACGTTTTTTTGGACTTTCTTTTATATTATATATTGATTATTGAACTAAACTTTTGTTGACACGTTACTTGCAGTGGCTTAGCGGGTACAAGATCCCATTGTATGTAATTAATATTGGATAATAAAAAATAATAAAAAAAAAACTAAAAAAAACAAGCTTGAACCATTTTAATATCTCCCGACCTATTTTCCTGATGATGGACCCTGTAAGGCTGTCTGAAACATTCCATCATGAAGGAAGAAGTACGACACGGCTTAAATTTTAGTGTACCGAAACTTACTAACCGAATACGCAACATTTGTATACGTTGAATTCCTGTGTCTCCGATCGGCTAAGGCAAAAAATCGTTTCTCTGAATATAAGTAACTATTCTGGGGAAATTACTTATTAGATATTTAAAAAAAATAGAAATATATAAACACATTATCTGGAAAGACTGAACAATTTACAAAAACATCATTTTGCAAAAAGGTAAGTTATTACAAAAATAGACTCAGGCGGGCTGCGCGCAAATTTACCAAATTTACCAACGGGTCACTACGGAGGTATTCTCAGATCATGGAATATCAATTCTATGATCTGAGGAGTTATTAGATCGTACAGCTGGTTAAAAGATGTTTATTTAAACGACAATAGACAATAGACAATAGACAATAGACAATAGACAATAGACAATAGACAATAGACAATAGACAATAGACAATAGACAATAGACAATAGACAATAGACAATAGACAATAGACAATAGACAATAGACAATAGACAATAGACAATAGACAATAGACAATAGACAATAGACAATAGACAATAGACAATAGACAATAGACAATAGACAATAGACAATAGACAATAGACAATAGACAATAGACAATAGACAATAGACAATAGACAATAGACAATAGACAATAGACAATAGACAATAGACAATAGACAATAGACAATAGACAATAGACAATAGACAATAGACAATAGACAATAGACAATAGACAATAGACAATAGACAATAGACAATAGACAATAGACAATAGACAATAGACAATAGACAATAGACAATAGACAATAGACAATAGAAAATAGACAATAGACAATAGACAATAGACAATAGACAATAGACAATAGACAATAGACAATAGACAATAGACAATAGACAATAGACAATAGACAATAGACAATAGACAATAGACAATAGACAATAGATGGATTGCACTGGATCCTCTTCACGACGACGTGTAATAATATCTTACTATTATAACAAAGAAAAAATTCAGCAAAGAATTTACACGAATAAATTAACGGGAACAAGAAAAAAATGGCGAAAATTTCTTCATGTTTTTTTTTTATACAATATTTCTACACAGGAGGCCCTGAGGGAAATTATTTCCTATCAGTCCCTATATCATTTTTAGGGATACTGTGTGGAGGGTCTTTTAGAGGATGGAAAAGAGTGAATCTGAGTCTTGAAGAGACCCTTGTTATAGGAGGAAGGAAGCCCAGAGGCCGGCAGGTCATTCCGAGCTGTTGAATACAAGAACGAGTCGTAGAATAAGCATTTAACAAAGCATTTATTATATAGCGCAGTTTTGTGTTATTTCACTTCAAGTAGAAGCGACCCGTTCTCATCTGGTAAAAGTCAACCGTGTGCAAATTTTGGGCGCGCGTCAGGCGTGTTTCCCGACTGTGCATCGGCGCCGAAGGGATCAATGACGCTAGTTACTCAGAGCATCTTCCATTAATATACCGGTAGAACAAGGACAGCTTTCCCACCTGACGTCTGTGCTCCAAAGATTTCAATCCGTTTGTTAAGATAGGCGAATCTATCAAACGGACCGCCCGTTTCTGCACAGAGTCAAGGGTTTTTCTCAGATATTTTGGGGCTCCCGACTAGAAGTGGCTGCCAAATTCTACAGTGGGGCGCACTTGCGATCTATACAAGGTCAGCAGTTGTGTACTATTAATGAATCATGTAAGGGAGTGTTAGAATTTAGTATTTTTTTGTTGATTAATTTTGTAACGGTTATTCGAGGTACGCCTGTACTTTAAACTTACTTTCATCACAGGCACACAGATACGTAATACATGTAACGTGACTAGGTTCCACTTCGTACCAGCCGATGCTACCCAGACTTCGCGCTGACTTCAATAAATTACCCGATAAGGTCACGCCAAGGTCACGCGTTAGAGGTCACAGGTCACAGGTCACGCCATAGCACACTTTACTTAGGCTAATCTCTCTATCAAACTTTTTAAAATTACGTTTCGAATGGTAAATTATCTAAAAATATTCGTTTTGCCAGCGATGATAGGTTTATAGCTATTTGCACCCTAATGCGTGTCTGTTCTTATTCTTAGATTTGGTAGTAATTAATAATTTATGTTTGCTGGGAAAATTCAAATAGCACGAACTATCCCTTAAAGTATATAATAACCGAGAATAACAAATATACATATATACATAAAATACCATCGTGGATCAAAACGTGGTAAATCAGAATAAAAAGATTCTTGCTTGTGTTGGGTGGTTAAAAAAATATTATTATTTAATGAAACAATAAAACTTTGTCTTAACCACTTTTTCTTTTATTTATTTTTACGCCGACTGATTTCGGAGCAACCACTCCATCATCAGGGCGAAATATATACTAACTTAACAATATTATAAAACCATTCATTTATTTATTTGTAAAAAATAAACAGCTTTCAATAAAAATATATTTGCAAAGGAAGTGTAGACAATAATGGTAATTGCCAAAACTAATGAAAATTTAAGTAAATCGCCCCTGAGGTGATTTTTCACAAAAACGGCGCTATACAAATCATCCAATTATTATTATTATTATCCGAGCAACAAAAGGGACAGATTTTTTCCATAATTTAATTACACCAAATCAAACATACCAACATTTATATTAAATATAAATAATTAGCGAATAAGATAATAATTAACCAAACCCTAATGAAACACGAAACCGAAAAAAAACACATAAAATAAAAAGGTATTAGTCGTAAGTTGAATATTCTTTCTAGACTTGTAGAAAAGTCAATAGATATCCCATACAAATAGAAATCGGATAGGTATATCCGAGACATCATCTAGATTGCAATTATATTCGGTTATCATCATAAAGATAGCAGCCAACAATATCGGATTTAATTTATTCATTTATTTGTAAGAAACAAAGAGCTTTTAATACAAATATATTTACAATGGAAGTTTAAAGAAAGGTAAGCCAACAAAGTTTCTTGTGCTAACAGTGGTTAAATACACATGTTTTATTTATGAAGCTAACAAGGAAATGCTCTCGATACATTTTATACTCGTCCATCAATTTGTGGTCGCACGCTACGATATTTTGAAAGGGTATTGTGAAGAATGTCGATATTGTGAAATTGTGCGTTATAACATATTGGGCACAAATACGGGGAAATGGAGAATTTATAATAAGATTTGTCCACATGCGGGCAAATAAAAAAAAAATCGGTTTGTCGGGTTGATCCTGACGGTATCTGAGTGTATATAACGCTAATGAGCTCTGGCGAGTCCATAATTCATAATTTTAAATAACAAGATTTGATAAAACGTTTTCATAAAACCCCGCGCGTTTGAAGCGTGATGAAGTTATGGAATTTTAGGGATTCGGTATTATTTGCAAAGTGTAAATTAAGTTATAATTTATTCACTACGCAGGGGTAGTGCAATGCAATACTTCCATGAGTGATAATAATACTTCTTTATTCCAGACGGTATGCACTACGCAGGGGTAGTGCAATGCAATACTTCCATGAGTGATTATAATACTTCTTTATTCCAGACGGTATGCACTACGCAGGGGTAGTGCAATGCAATACTTCCATGAGTGATAATAATACTTCTTTATTCCAGACGGTATGCACTACGCAGGGGTAGTGCAATGCAATACTTCCATGAGTGATAATAATACTTCTTTATTCCAGACGGTATGCACTACGCAAGGGTAGTACAATGCAATACTTCCATGAGTGATAATAATACTTCTTTATTCCAGACGGTATGCACTACGCAGGGGTAGTGCAATGCAATACTTCCATGAGTGATAATAATACTTCTTTATTCCAGACGGTATGCACTACGCAGGGGTAGTGCAATGCAATACTTCCATTAGTGATAATAATACAAACAAATAAGTAACAACATCTACGTAAAATAAGAAGAAGAAAAGAAATATATACATAGTAAAATATACAAAATAAGTTCATTCGATAAGAGGCCAAAATACTCACCTAAAACTAATGATATTTTTTTCATAAAAAAGTATAGTAAATACGATACGGATCAGAAGTAATTTATTTATTTTTGTTTTACATTATGAAATGTAGGTCATTAGGAAAGGATTTTTCGCGATTTTAGAGGCAGAACTGGGGCAGGTGGCTCCGGTCGGCACGTTGGTTAGGCGTCGTATTTGCTTTCTAGCTGCAGTTTTATCTTAACAAACGGATTGCAATCTTTGGAGCACAGACGTCAGGTGGGAATGCTGTTCTTATTCTACCGGTATATTAATGGAATATGCTCTGAGGAACTAGCGTCATTGATCCCTTCGGTACCGGTGCATAGTCGGGAAACACGCAAAAACGCTCGCCCAACATTTGCACACGGTTGACATTTGTCACACGAGAACGGGTCGCTTCTACGACTCGTTCTTGTGTTCAACAGCTCGGCTGTGGAATGATCTGCCGGTCTCTGTATTTCCTCCATCCTATTACAAGGGTCTCTTCAAGACTCGGATTCACTCCTTCATATCCTCTAAAAGACCCTCCACACAGCATCTTCAAAGATGATATAGAAATATTGTAAGAAAGAAAGTGCTTGCTAATGCAAATTAGCGCCTGTTGAAACTGAAAGTGAGATGTGTAGACCGCTCCACCATAGAAGCCATGAGTGAACAGGTGGCGGTACAAGTGAACGCTTCAGCGCATTTTATTTTGCTCCAAGAAACGATGAGACACAGAAAAAACACCAGAAAACCTAGAATAAGAAAAGGAGTTTAGAATTTCGTTATTCTAACGGAGACAGTAATACGGATAATGAATAAATTATTATTAGAAAGTGAAAGAGAAAAATAAAGGTTTATGAAGTATAATGCTTTATCTGTAATTAATTTATTTTTGGCATTTCTAATGTGCCAAAACTCATGTGTTATTTAACACTTGACCTGATTCCTAGAATGCGTAATTTTACATATAAATAAGTCGCGGAATCATATCGGAAACCACAACCACTTGACAATAAAGTGTCACTTTAATCTAATGACGGATTATAATATAATTTCCTTGCGCGTACGAGTGTGACGTTTTCAAAATTGGAACTGATGCTCTCCAGATAAAAATGTTGCATGAAAAATTTATATTTTTGCATGAAAAAATATCTTTGTAAGAAAAAAAAATGTATGGAAAAATCATTTGTGTGAAAAAAAACTGTATGAAAAAGAAAAAGTATGGAAAAAAAATTTGTATGAAAAAGAACTGTTTGAAAAAACGCCATTTCGAAAAAGTTATTTATCTGTTTTGCTTGTACTATCAAGTAGAATTACCTTCCGAAGCACTTTACCCCGGGCACCCTGTATTGTGTGATTCACATTCTTTACAAACCGTTTAGTTCACACTGGGAATAAAAAAGCTCCCAAAAAAACCCAAAAAAAGCGTTCCAAATGGTCATATTTTGGCTAGAAAAGTCGCCAGGAGCTTTTTTTAATTCATTGTTTAATGATAAAATTAAATAATGTATCGGAATTATTATAACAGTAACAAATACTTAATTTTTATTGGTATAACTTATTGAAGCTTGTAAATCAGACTAATATTTTTTCAAACAATGAAGACAATATTAACAAATCTCCAATGAAATATGAAACGGAAAACACACAGAAAAAAAAGGTTACGGTTGCATCCGGGACTCGAACCCGAGACCTCTCGGTCAATAAAAAATAAATATCAATCCCGGATTTATGAAAAAAGTCAACAGATGTCCCATATAAATAAAATCAAATCGGATAGGTATATCTGACACACTATCTATATTGAAAATAAATTCGGGTAGAATCTATCAGTCAATATAGAAAGATAGCAGCCAAAATTTTGGGAATGTAGAGCGAATGAAGGAAGAAAGGAGTATAAGGAGAATATATGACGCGAATGTGAATGGAAGAAGATGCCCGGGACGTCCGAGGAAGACATGGCACGATCACGTGAATCAAATAGAGTCGGGCCATGTCAGAAGTCGGAATAACAGAAGAGAATGTATTAATGTGAACGAAGCAAGAAGTGTATATGTTACAAAGATCGCGTTGTTTGGCGGTCTGTCCCCTCTGCGTACCCCTGGGGGGAAACGGCATGATGATTTGTTA